>VNJY01006664.1:0-142907 GCA_008042715.1 Drosophila bocki | reverse complement strand
ATGCGATGAC
The DNA here is from genome assembly GCA_008042715.1 of Drosophila bocki. Classification (NCBI taxonomy): domain Eukaryota; kingdom Metazoa; phylum Arthropoda; class Insecta; order Diptera; family Drosophilidae; genus Drosophila; species Drosophila bocki. The sequence goes on along the minus strand of VNJY01006664.1, from coordinate 142,897 downwards.
ATATTTATTTAGATCATCATGGCATTTAAATTTTCGAAATCGGACCACCTAGTTCTCCAGAATATGGTTGACAAAGTACGTTTTTTTAGTGTACTTTGGCACCCTGTATCTCGGAAAGTTGACAATATTTTTATTTTAATAAATATTAAAAAAATTCTTCATACTTTTCTATATAACTGGACAGAAATTTAAATTTCTGTTACTTAAGCGCTAATTAGGGCAATTTTTTAAAGAATAGTCTAAAAATCAGCTCGCGTCAGCTGCTAACAAAATCAAACATGTTTGGTTGATCAAACAGAGCGGAGCGGAGCTGACCTTATCAGCTTTCAGCTCCGCTCTCAGTGTGCGCGCTCTCATACAAGTAGTGTGTTTGTTTCAGAGAGCTGATAAGCCGTCAGCCGTCAGCTCCGCCTTCAGCTCGTAGTGTGCGCGCGGCCTAAAAGTGAGGGATAAAACTAAAAACTGGCGAATTTCACTCGAATTACACAATACCAAGGGGGAGGTTCAAAACAAAAAACAGCTGATTTTTGCACAGGTTTACCCTCCTCTCCACCTCTCCGCCTTACTTGTTGAAATATTTCCGAAAGAGAGAGAGCGAGCAAAGAGAGCCACTCGTACGTATGAGCAATGTCAAGTATACGCTCTGTGGGACCACCGGCGTGCAGAGAGAGAGAGAAGAGAGAGCGCACATCAGCTGTCCATTGCCCCCGTTCATCCATTTCTTTACCTTCCCCGAACTGGCCGCTGCATTGTTTTTATATTCCGATTCCGATTCTGTTCAATGGCATTCCTCTTTGTTTTTATTTTAAATGGACTTCCTTTGGTCTTGTTTTTTCCCCATCAGTTGGAATCTTTCTTTGTTTGGCTTTACTGATAATATAGCTTGGGTTAGGTATGGGCTATTTGCAGCGGCAGTAGAAGCGGCATCAACCTCAGAATGGCTAAGCAAAAATGTTATTGAACATTGGTTATAGATATTAGAATTTGGGTCTGAAAAAATATAGTATTTGTTATGATTGCTTAAGAATTCCTTATTATTATTATACCCTTGCAGGGTATTATAATTTCAGTCAGAAGTTTGCAACGCAGTGAAGGAGACGTTTCCGACCCCATAAACCATATATATTCTTGATCAGCATCAACATGCTAAGCTAACAAACTAAAGAAATACAAATTTGATTTGTTATTTAGCTTCTTTATTTTAATTTACTTTTATTTAACTTTTATTTTAGTTTATTTAACTTATACCTTATTTCACTTACATTTTGCTAGGCCTTGCCCCACTGTATCACTCTGTCTATAATCGATGCACACTCTCCACTCACTCACATACGCATGAAAAAAAAGACGTACAAAGACGAATATATTTTAATTAAATTCGTGATTTGCCTGGGCGCTTTGTTGTTACTTTGCTATTACTTTGTTGCCGAGAACGGCAATCCCCATTGAATCGAATCGCATCGCATCACATCGCCTCACATCGCATCACTTGCCGCCGAGCTGCGAAGCTGATTGCTTGGCGCCTGGAGAACTCTCGTGAGCTGGGAATCCGCAAGCCGAAATCCGTAATTGGGTTAACTACTTCGTCGGGGTGAAGTGTCGCGTCGGGTCTCACGATTTCAATTAATCCGCCAGCGGCAATAACACGCTTGTTATTGTTAATTTTTTATTTAATGTGCTTTTAAAGCTAATCTGCGGCAGAGGCGATTTCAGTGACTTTTGCGGTTTTAAGTGACCCAGAAAAGAGCTGGAACTGTGCGGGAAACTGGGTCAGAGTGCCAAAATAAAAAAAGAGTCAAGAAAAAGACAAGAAAATATTGTGAGAAAAGAGTGCAGAAAGAAAAGCCAAACAGAAGCGTCAACCAAACGGCATGAACTTGGAACGCAAACGGGCCAAGCTTTTATAGTTGACCCCCTCAACTGGCCACATATACCATGAAGGGCATCTGCGGTGAGCAGCTCAACAATTGCATGCTCCTCGGTGACTGCGAGAACAGTGACAATGGTCCAGGGGGATTCCCCATCGAGGGTGAGCCAGTGGAGGCTGATGAGTCCGGCGGTGGAAGAGGTGGCACTTTGGCCTTTGCCGCCCGCCGCGTTCGGAATCGACAGGTGCACAGCATGGCCGTGAGATCGGGCAGTGCCTATGATACCCTGGAACGACCCTATCGCCACAACAAGCTCCGGGGGAAATGGGCCAAGTCAGCGGACTTTTACTTTGCCAGCTGCACCCACGCCTTTAGCTCATTGGTCTTCTCGGAGTTGGGCACCTTTGGACTACTGCACGGAGGATGGTGTAAGTTAGTTTTTAAATTTCTTAAAGAAAAAACTAATTTAATTAAATTTAGTTGGGAGTTTAAATTTAAGAGCATCCATCTAGCTTTGTTTAAAACTAAAACCTATTGAAAATTTCACCTTCAAAACTTCAATGAGGGATACTTTACAGTCTCAATGTTACCTCTACAATTGCTTTGTTTTGTTTGGTTTATTTTTATTATTTTACGAGGGTTATTCCACTAAAGAATCCATTGCCATTTCCTTATCAAATATATTTCAATTAACTAAAGCAAAGGTTATCGCAGCTGCCTTAATGACGGATTTAAGTTTTTTGCCACTTTCCTGAGCGATAAGGTGAACAGCACCCAGGGTTGTCGTCATCGCAAAAAAATATATACCATATATCTACATATATATAACATATAACTAAATCTACTTTCCCTAAAACTGAACTTTAGCCAAGTCGAAAACAGGTTTTAAACAGATTTAATCGCAGGCCATTGTCGGGTTATTAGTTAATTACATAATTGCACTGTTCTCTATGTTTAAGATAAGCCAAGTTAATGACACACAGCTACCGCCGACACGATAAATCATTGTAAGGGTATACAATATCTTATAAGGCTTAGTAATGGATTAATAATAGGGGTAGGGTTAGTATTAGTCAGACTATTGTGATGATTTTTTAAGATATTGTATTGTACTTATGATTAATACAATTATTTATTTATATTATTGAATATATTAAGATACTTTATATAAATAACATTTAATTAATACGAGTATATCATAGAGATTATCTTAAATAATTTCAGATCAATATATGAAGATACTTTACATATATTAAGTGTTCTTAGAAATATTGAATACATTTTGAATTAACTTTTCTCACCCTTTATATCATTCTTCATTATGTATTTTATTATATTAAGATAAATATGGTATATTCATAGATAAATTTAATTAATTTTAAATTACCTTTTCTTCTCTCTCTCTTAGTATTCTTCATTATCTCCTACCTGATGGGCATGATCTTTTACTCCCTGCCCATATTTCTGATCCAAGCATTTCTGGGTCAGTTCTCGTCTTCCGGTTCCATATCAGCATTTCGTGTGGCGCCCATTTTTAAAGGTAAGAAAATGTAAATATAAATATATATATATATATATAAATATATATATATAAATATATATATATAAATATATATTTACTATAATATAACATAGTAACATCTAATTCTTATTTATTTACCTAAATAATCTCATATATTTTGGCATACTTTCAGGCATCGGCTATGCCATACTGCTCCTCAATCTGGGCACTCTCACATATTATAGCATCGGTGTTGTGGTCCCCCTTATCTATACCGTTAACTCATTGCATGCCACAATGCCCTGGATGAGTTGCAATAATACATGGAACTCGGAGAATTGTTCCCGTCATGAGGATTACGATGTGGATGTGGGTTTTGGTTAGATTTATACACAGATTATTTAATAATATTTCTGATATATTTACAGGATATACAGATAGATCCTCATTCCACAGTAGAGTTCTTTCGGTGGGTGTTTATTTAAATTATTTTAAGTCTGATTGTAAAAGTTTATTTATTTTCCAGGTCAACCATTGCCTCAACGGGTGAGGGTTCGGGACCCATGACCATATCCTGGTCCATGCTCATAGGGGTTTTGGCCATTTGGCTTGTGGTTTTGGGCCTACTGCTCAAGCCAGTGGCTTTTGTGAGTGACTATTAGTATTTAAAAAAAAAATATATATATATAATAAAATATTATATTTCTTACAGATTGGCAAGACCCTGCGCTGTGCCTGTGTTTTGATGTTTGCCTTCTTCGTGGCCGTGTTCTTCTATTCCGCTATACATGAACGCATTGATCTGGAAACCTTGAATTATTACTTGATGCCCCAACTGGATAGCTTTAATAGTCTGTTTGCCACTAGTCGTTGTGCCTTCCTGATGGCTGGGGTGGCCCTGGGACCCGGTTGGGGCAGTGTCGTCACCCTGGCCAGTTACAACAGCTTCCGGAGCGATGCCGAGAGACTGAGCGTTTCGGTATGCCTCACGCATGTGACCATAGGATTGATGGGGCTGCTCTGCTGCAATGTAGCACATGATCACTTTGAGGGTGAGTTGGAAACAAAGAATAATAAAATGTAGTATTAATAACTATTATAATTTATTGTAATAATACATATTCCAGATCATGTGGGCATGATTCCCTTGCATGTGGATGAAAAGCATCATATGCAGTTCCTGTATCTCTGCTTCTCCTATTTCTTTGGCCGATTTAGCACAACACCCAATCTGTGGGCCTTTTTATTCTTTGGAATGATTTTTCTCTCGGAACTCTGTGCCTTGGTGAGGCTATACTTTTGGGCTATTAATAAATTAATCATTTAAAAGTTTATTCTTCTTATTTTTTTAGGTCATCCAAATGATGTCCGTAGTGACTGCCTTATTCGACGAGTTCGAGGTTTTGCGTTCGAAAAGAATGCTTGTTATTGGCTCACTGGTCTTTTGTCTGTCAGCCTCGTCTGTGTATTTTTGCACTCAGGTGGGTTTTGGTTTTTTAAAGAATTTATTTTTTAGTTACTAAGTACAATTTCCCTTTCAGTTGGGCTTCAGTCAGCTGACCCAGCTGCCCAACCTGGCCATGTTCACCCAGCTGTTTATATCGGGAGTCCTTCTACTGATGACCACCTGGGTCTATGGCCGCGTTCGTTTCCAGTGCGATTTGCAGTTTATGCTCGGCAAAACGATCTCAAGCTTTAAAATATTCTTTATACGCTTCGCCACGCCCATTTTTCTGGGATTGTGCTTGGTAAGTGATTCGAGAGATTAAAAATCAATAGAAAAGTCAGTTAAGTAATTTTCTTACCATTTCAGTTCCAACTCAGCATCTTGTTTTGGCGCGACCAAATCCACGATATCCTCATTTGGGTTAGTCAGGGCCTGGTCCTCCTGACGGCCCTCTCCTATATGATCTACAAGGTGACCCAAACCAATGGTTCTGGACGCCAGCGATTGCAACAGTGCCTGGCCCCACACGACTGGCATCCCGTGGATGCGGATAATCGTCGGTTCTATGAGGAAATCATGGGCATATCCGAGATGCTGGTGATCGATGCCAATGCCAATGCCACTTAGTGCCTAAATACCGAAAAATACTCTCTCTTAGAATCAAAAAAACAAAAAACGCAACACTTAATAGGGCTAATGAACTGAACTGAACTGAAAAACTCACTTTTATATACTAACACACTCGATCACATTAACACCAACACTTAACACTAGATTATAAGGATACCGATCAGGTGCACTTGCTGATCGTTGATCGTTTTTTGAATTGAGAAAGTTGTACTGATATTTTTCCAAATGCTAGCTATAGTGAACAATAAACTGGTGATATTTGGTAGTAGTTGCCAACTTAAGAGTTCAACAAGCTTCGGCCAAAAAATATATATTGTTACGAATCAATAAAGTTTTACCTTTTTAGACATGTACTGGATAATGGTAAATTGTTTCTTTTAGATTATTTATTAAGGATATATAGAAAATATATATATATTTTTGTTATTTATTATATTTATATTATTTATGATTTTATTCACTGAAAATTAAAATACATTTGGTGGTTCCAGTTTAGATTTTGTTGTAATTCAAACCCTTGTTTTGTTTTTATATTTTACAAAATTAAATGGTCTACTTTTGGGATTATTTACATAAATTATATTGCTTTGATTTCTTAGTAAATATTTATTTACTGACATTGACATTGAATCATTCGAAAGGGTTTTTCCTGACACAAACATTCAAGTTTAATAATCACAATCTGAAAATGAACTGAGCTTGAATTGTTTTGAATATAATTTCTGAGAAAAGAAAATTCAAGGAATTAAAGGTTTGCTTTAAAAACAAAAATACAAAACAAAAGATAAGGATTTTTTTTAAGTTGCAAAATCTTAAACAACAATCAGCATTTAATAGATTTTATTTTTATTCTATCATATTAAATATTTAAAGCTCTTAAAACTTAGAAAGGTTATCAAAGCTACATGTTTCAAATTAAATACACATAAAAAAACCTCATAAACAACGAGTCTAGTTGCGAGACATTCAGCAAGTTCAGATTGCGATAAGGTGTGCATCCCCATCTCTCTCATTGATAATCCCCGAGATTGGAAAGTGTGCAAAGTGATAAGGGAGACTTAGTCAATGCATAATTGAAATCAACAGCCAGAGCGTAATATTTTTATTTTCTTTAAGATTACTCATAGAAATTTTCTCCCCAAACAGCTCATACCGCCGCATTTTCCGCGAAATATCAGTTTCCAGTTCCCGCATCGAAATGAACTTGGCACAATATACGACGACGACGATGATGAGAGCAAATAAGTGAGACAGATATAAGAGCTTTGATAATGCTAAACTTGAAAAAATGAAACGAAATGGATTAACAAATAAAAATACCTTGGGATGTTTATGGGTTTAGACAAAGAAGCAAGCTGAAGAGATTTTAAATAAAGTATTTGAGGGCTTGGGAAATATTAAAGTATTTGTAAAGTAAGAGCCAAAACTACGGTTTTTTTTTTAAATTATTTTTTAACAACAATTTTTTAAATATAATAAAATATCAATAGGGTTTTGTAAAATATATTTTACATAAAATAAATAAGCTTAAAAAGTAGTAATCAATTTTCAGAATACTTTCCAAGTCATTTCTGCTTTGTGCTCTTTTTTAAAAATCTATTTAAATTTCTCTGCTCCAATTAATCATCAAGCTGGAATACTCAAACCCAGGGTATCCACTGGGATGAGCTAAACAGCGGCTTGCCGTCAGAATCGGATTCAGTGCGCCGGCATCGGTTCTACTAATTAGTCCGTCAATTTAAAGCAGCAGCGCACGCGGATCGCTAGCAGTACCTAAAAGCACATATACATATATTATTTAAAGCCGCCAGAAAGCCCTTAAAAAATCTACAAAATATCTAAAGAAGGAGCTCCACAAATATGGTGTACGAGACATCATATGGCACTGGGCAAAAGCCCTTTAGTCCCGACCAGAATCGAGGAAAGTGGGAGAAGCCAACGGATTATTTATTCGCCTGCTTTGGCTTGGCCCTGAAACTGGATTTGTTTACGACCTCATATTGGTTCTTCTTCGATATGGGCAGTAAGTATATATAGAATATATTTTAGAATAATACATATTGAATATATCAAAGAGAGCGATAAGCTCCCAGGGTTAGCCTAATCTTTTTGGGGGCGTTGCTCTGTCCATTCAAATTATTTACCTACAGATGTCACAGAATGCCAGAAAGTCTATATGGGTTTCATTTTAATCAAATTTACATATATTTAAGATCAGCAGGTGTCTTTTTGTATAAATATATATGTTTAGATTATTTATATTTGATGTTTTATTATTTTAAAAATGTTTTTTATTTATGATTGTGAAGGGTTTTAAGTCTTATTTGCTTTATTTTTCTTTTACACACATTTCTTTCACTTTGTAAATATTTAAAAAATTTATTTATTATTTATTTACCTTTCAGTTTTTGGCATGTTGCCCTACTTTGTCTATATGGTGATCTATCTGGTGCCCATTTTGGTCATACACTCCTTCATGGGCCAGTTCTCCAGCAGTGGCTTCATCTCCGCCTTTCGACTGTCGCCCTTCTTCAAAGGTACTTGTAATTAAATATATAAAATATATAAAAATATATTAAAATATTTACAGGAATGGGCTATGTCAGTGGCTTCCTCACCCTCTCCATGCTCATATACTATGGCATCTTTGCGGCGGTTCCCCTGGTCTTTATAATCAACTCTTTGAGACCCACTATGCCCTGGAGCTGCGAGGGCATGAATTCCTGGCATAATCAATCTTCAGACAGATCAACGGTTGGAAAAATTAATTTAATTTAATTGAATTCTAATTTATATATTTATTTTTTTATTCTATAAAACTTTCTAGATCTGCAATGTAACCGACGGAAAAGAGAGCTTAGACAGCGAGTACAGCGATTTGAACGAAACGTTTTATACTAAAATACTCGATGTTCCCTCTGTTATGTATTTTCAGTAAGTTTTTTCATTCCCATTTATCGTAAAAGCAAACTATTTTAGTTATTTGGCTTTTATTTTGCCGGCTTGATACAAATTAAATTGAATGAGTTTATTTTTTAAATGGAAAGCTTTATTAAATATTATGCAAGAGCACGAATTAAACTTAATTGCTGTTTCAAGGCTCATTATTAGCTCTCGTGGGTTTTTTGTTTGTTTATATCTAAATTGTTATTATGAATATTTTGTCTAAAACCAGAGCTCTATTGCTGGTGGAAATATAAACTGCTTATTAAATATGCTTTGGGGGGCTTTAAATTTCAATTATATGTCAGCAAATTGTTTATAAAAAGTGAATTGATTGTTAAAGTTGAATAGTAATCGTAATATTTTGATGTTAAATTTGTATTTATTCTTTATTCATTCTTAAATAGTTTGTTTATTAATTTGACTTGTTGTCGCTTTTAAATATGTATATATATTATTTATTAATTTATTCTTTACCGCAACTAAATTTTTTTTTTAGAAGCCACTTTGAGAGTATGGAACAAATTGATTCGCCTTTTATGAACGAGGGCTACGAGCTCTCCTGGCACTTTGTAGGATACTTTGTCCTGGTCTGGGGACTGATTGCCCTGATCTTCTACAAGTTTTCGGAGACGGCAAAGTTTGGTAAACTTTCCAGATACATGGTCCTGGGAACACTGGGCCTGCTCTTAGTCTGCCTTGTAAGATTCCTCTTCCTGCCGGGAGCCATCAATGGACTCCTCCGTTACGTAACGCCGCATAGGCAGGATATAGGGGGCATAGGATCTACATTCATTATGGTTCTGAACGCCTTTGGAGCCGGCTGGGGCAGTGTGATGACGCTGTCCAGCTTCAACAAGTTTCAGACGAACATCATGGCCTACAGTTGGATCATCTCCTTTGGCCAGGTTTTCATTTACATACTTTTCGGAATGGTTACCTTCATGCTGGAGCATTACTTTGAAGGTTTTTATTTGAATATTTACTTTAATATTTTTAATTAATTATTTACTTAATTTATTGAATGCAGAGGTCAAGGTGGCTACTTATGACACTCATGTGATGAGCCATTGGATGTTGTATTTGTCCAGTGCCAGTGTCCTGGCCTCCATGGAATGGGCCAACTTGTGGACCTTTATTTACTATACCATGCTCTTGATGGCCACTCTTACAGTGATGGTGAGGACTGTACATGTATCGAGGAGAAAACTTTATTAAATATATATTTCTGTTCCTTTGCAGACTACCCAAATCTTCACCATCTTGCAAAGTTTGTTCGATGAGTTCGAGCAGCTGCGAGCGCGGAAACAAGAAGTGACCTTTGGCTTAATTGGAGGACTTGCCCTGTGCTCCTTCCTCTTTTGCACAAATGTAAATTAGTTTTAATTTAATATTTTTTGTATTTAATTTAATTTAAAATTTATTTTTATATACACCAGCACGGCATTACCTGCTTCTCCGCCTTGTCGCTTGATTCCATTTTCTCGCACAGTGTCCTCCACCTGCTGCTCCTGCTGGTGGTCCTGTGGATCTACGGACGAGTGCGGTTCCAGCGGGACATTGAGTTCATGCTGGGCCAACCCTTTGCCTCCTGGAAGGTGTTTATACTCCGCTTTATCTCGCCATTTATTCTGTGTATTTCTTTGGTAGGTCATCGATTTTAAAAGTTTTTTATTGCAAAAATAATATCCTTTTCCTATCAGCTTATGGGAATATTTGTGGCCTCTTTCGAGCACTCGTACTCCTCGGTGTTAGTCCTGGTTTTGGCCCTTTTCCTGTTGGGCCTCCCCCTGCTCGCCATTCCCGGCTATGGACTGTACTACCTTTACCAGAGCTCGGGCACCTTCTGTGAGCGCTTCAAACGTACCTGCCGGCCCACCGACTGGTATCCCGTGGACACGGAGGACCGACAGCGGTACGAGGAGTTTGTGGGCAACAGCGAGATGACCCACCAACTATTCGAGGTCACCGAGGAGGTCAACTAAATGCAACAAAAAGTGATTCAACCATACAAATACCTATATTGGCTGTACAAATTTTGGGACACGTAGTCTACAAATATATGTATATATCGAAAAACTATATATATGGCTATTTGTTACCGCCAGAGTCGCTATCGGACATAAAGCCTGGCATGTTCCTCTCCCGTCGAAAGGCCTCGTATGCGACCCGATCTTCCGGATCCGCTGGCGTCCAGTCCATGGGCTTGAGGCGTCTCTTCAAGCTGCTTCTGAGCGTGGACCGCTTCCGGATGATGATGTACAGTATGTAGAGCGGTATGAACATCACGGAGGTCACGCAAGTACTCCAGCCCAGGATAATGGCCCAGGTGGGATACTTAATGTTGTTGTACGTGATGGTCCTCATGAAGACAATGGTGGTAATGAACATAAACTGAAAGAAAAGAAAGGGGAGCATTATTAGAGGGTATCAAAAGTAGTATAAACTTTTCGGGTTTGTGTTTAAAGTATGACTTAACTCTCAGTCTTATCTTAATTTGTGAGTTTTTGGTTTGAGTTTAAGTTAAATCCCATTCCATATAAACAAGCTGCTTACGATTAAAATCAGAGGAGTTACCCACTGCCACAGAATCTTCCAATACAGACTGGGCCTCTTGCCGAGCATAAACTCCACATCCAGCATAAAGTTCTTGATGCCATACACCCAGGACACCATAAAGATCTCTACCATGCAGATGACGCACACCGACAAGGACGAAGAGTACCAATCAAACAGCTGCAGGATGAACATGCCGCCCTGGAAAAAGAATCAAAGGGTAAGGCGGAAAGGCAAGAAATCTCTCTTAGATATCAACTCACATTGGTGCACATTATGATGGAGCACAAAAAGAATAACAGACAAGTGACCATTATCATCACATACTTGTACCCCCTAAGCCACCGCATCTCGTCCATAATGGAGGACATAATGGCCTCCAGTTGAACAAACTAAACAGAGACCGGTAAGAGTAATATGCAAAAGTTTCTTTTTAGAGACGAAACTCACCACAGTGTCAATGCCCAGCAGAAAGAGCATCACGTAGAACAGGAGCCCCCAGAGTTGGGGAACGGGCATCTTGGTAATGGCCTCCGGATAGGTGATAAAAGCCAGACTTGCTCCACCTGTGGTTACATCTTCAACGGGTATGCCAGACTTGTCTTTTTGTTGCAATAAATCTTTTAGATTTTTTTAGAAAATAATCAGGAGTATAATAAACTTACAAGAGAGAAATCCCAGAACGGAGAAGACCACGAAACCGGCAAAGATGCTGGTAAAGACATTTATCGAAACTATGAAATACGTATCGCACTTGGGCTTGTTCCGGAAATCACTGAAGCTGGCCATGTTGATCAGCCCGCCCCAGCCGGGTCCCAGGCCAAAGAACATTTGAATGGCGGCATCTGCCCAGACCTTGAGTTCCAGGAGGCGATGCCATTCGGGATATAGAAAGAACTTGATGCCCACCCAGGCTCCAGGCAGGGAAACCCCTCTACCGAACAGGATCAGGAGCAGCAGGTAGGGAAAGGGCACGGTAAAGTACACCACTTTGCCCACCTGGTGGGGGGTTGAGGACAGTCCTAGTTAGTTGGTAAAATCTAGACTGGATATACTTACCGTTTTGATACCTCCTGCCAGGCAGGCATACACAATGACCCAGGTGATGAACAGGCTGAGCAACTGCTGCCACACTATCCCGCCCAGGTCAGAGATGCCCGAGGAAAGCTTAAGCACTTCCAGGCTGTAAAAGAAATGGGTTTCAGGGAGAGGAATTTGGTTAAAGTTAAGGTCAAGGTTCCATAACAGCCTCACTTGAAGAACTCCTCTGAAGAAGTAGTGAAACCCGTTTGATTTTGATACCCCAGCTAGTGATTAAAAAATATTATATTAATATAAATATATATCTTATAATTACAATACATTATTACCTGGTCAACGCTGACACAATTTTCAGTGTTCCACGAATTCGTGCAATCCCGCCAAGGCACCTTCTTGAAGAAGCAGTAGGAGATCATGCGGAGGGGATACGAGATGAGCACCGAATAGTAGCACACACAGTAGGAGTTCACAATGACCTGGGCAATGCCAGCTCCCCGGAATAGAGGAGCCAAGCGGAACATCCCAGTGCAGCCAGTGCTTGAGAATTGACCGATTAGTAGTTCCATGTAGAAGAGCGGTATGCCGGCCACTATGACCATAAACATGTAGGGTATCAAGAAGGCAGCTAGGAAAAGAGAGGCAGCAAAGATTAATTTAAAAAAAAAAATACAAAAAAAAAACATCCTTCGAGCCGGATTTGAACCAGCGACCTATGGATTTCAACATTTATCGCGATTCAGTAACCCTGATGGTACAAGAGCAAGCGCTATCTGGGACCGTTGGTATTGTTTGGCCCAGAGTCCTGCCACTGCTCGCATCACCAAGTCGCCGGAAACTCTACAGTCCACCGCTCTACCAACTGAGCTATCGAAGGCGTCGCCCACTGGCTGTCCAAATGGCCTCCATAAATGCAGCAAGCTTTCCCAGCTTTCTCTCGAAAGCTACGCCTCTAAAAATAGCATATGCTGCTCTCTCTCTCATTTGTGTGTCGTGTCTCTTGAGTTCGCTGGATTGAGTGGCTGCCGGAAATGGCAACTGAGTGGGTCTCTCTCCCCCACAAACTCACCTCCGCCACTGCGATAGCAGAGATATGGAAAACGCCAGACATTGCTAATGCCAATGGCATAGCCCAAGAGCGACAGGATGTACTCGTGCTTTGTCTTCCATCTGCCACGCTCAGTGTCCCTTTTGTAACGCTTTGCCAGGCGCGGCGGCTGGTTTTCTTTTGCATTTGTATCTGGATTTGGATTGGCCATGATAGTCAATCCAGGTAACACCTCGAAATTAGCATGCTGAGAGCAGCTCCAAGGAAAGTCGGCAAGCTCAGAATTCGACTGAATAGATTAAAATGTCACAATAAATAAATATAGAATATATTTATTCTATTTATTTTGTATACATAGGTATGTATGTCATTTAATTTTTGTATTTTTCTGTCAAAAAAGTGAGTGAACTTTGGATTTCTTAGAGTCCTCCGGACGGATGAGTAATAAACCTTGGAGGAGAATGCCAAGAAGTCAAAGAGAGTGGCATATAAAATTTATTTTAATTTAATGTTTGTATTTTTGTGTCAAAAGAAGTCAGTTATTTTTGGTCTTCAAGGGTTTCTCGGAGTCCTCAGGGCGGATGAGTGATAAACTTTGGTGGGAAATGTAAGAAAAAACAAAGAACTCAAAGAGAATAAAAAAATTAAATATATGTACACATAAATTCTATTTATTCTGTATATTTAAGTCATTTAATGTTTGTAAATTTCTATCAAAGAAATGACTTATATTCGCGTTCCTCTGGGCGGATGAGTAATAAGCCTACAAAACACTTTTGTAAATATATAAAATGAAAAACTTTTTCCAAGATTTTTAGTAATTGTTATAACACTTTTATTGGCAACACTTTTAGCATCATTTTCGATGTAATGTACATTTAGCTCAGGTTTAGTTCACGGCATTCATTACGGCTAGCTTACGGACTATGTGAGTGGGTTTTTTTGTGTGTGTTAAAGCTTCGATTTCCTTGTTGGTTATTAAAATTAACAATATAATATCCTCTAAACAGCACTACACCCTCCAAAGAAGCGTGGCCAGGACCAAGGCCACCATTCCAGGCACAGCTTGGACAGAGTCTGGACTGGAATTATGGCCCGCTATTGCCGTGTAGTCATCCGGCCGCTTGGACTCCCGCTTCTCGGCCTTTTCACACAGGTTTCCACAGTTGGCATGCTCGCAGATATCGCAGATGTTGGACTTGGGCGCCCTGTAGAACTGCCGGGCACGACGAGCTAGAAGATATATCTCTTAGATACACGAATATTTCTCGCAGATACCACCAGTATCTCTTACCACTGTCATAGTAATCGTACATGACCACCGGCACGGGTCGGTGCTTCGTCACCTTGACCGTCTTGTAGGCATGCAGAGTCGGACAGACCTCCCGCCTGTCCAGGTAATCAAAGTATATCACCACCTTGGTGTTCCTATTCTGGGTTTCCACCTTCTTGATCCGCTCACTCGACTCCAGCGTGGGCAGCGTGTCTCGGTCTACGACAAAGCCACTGGGCAGGCTAACCTCCATTACGGCCATGTTGGAACGCTGCTCCTCCTCGCCCACCACGGACACGAAGCTGGCACAGGCCGACAGATGGAGATAGTCCGCATGAGAGTTACGATTCACGGTGGGATCGAGCACGAAACGAGGCCAGGCACTGGTCACATTTGTGTTGTATTTGTAGCTAACCTGGGCCAAGGCCATGCCCCGGCCAGTGGCCGAGATGCTAAGGTTCTTGAGGTTGTTGGGTAGCTTGAGAGAAGGTTAAATAATTTATTAAATAATTATACTTTAAAATAAAAGCTAATAACTCACCTCAACCGACTGCAGGGCCAGTGAGTTGCCAGCATTAACATTTATAATGGTTTCGGCGCCTTCTCCATAGTGGAAACCCACCTGGACATTGTTGCCCTGACTGGAGAAGCGCTCGGCAAAGGTGAGCAAGGCCTGCAGACCCACCACCGTATCCTGGGAGGCCACAAAGCCGCCCTTGTAGTTACGCTGATCCATTAACCAGTTCAAAACAGGCAAGGCATCGCCCACTAGGTTGTTTTCCAGTAGAGCCAAGGCGGCATAGGCGGAGATCTCCACATTGACACTCCGGGTGGTGTTGTACCAAGGCGATTGCTGTTCCCCAGCGGGGGCAGTCTTGTTCCACCATTTAAGACCATCTGGGAAAGGATTTGATTAATATTTTCTATTATTAAACTAGCAAAACCCACCTCCTTGTATGGCCATCGAGTCCAGGCGCTGCAGGAAAGCAGCCTTGGCATTGTGATTGGCCCTGGTCAGGACATAGGTACCCAGAGCCATGGCATGGAGATTATTAGAGCCATCAAGACCCCTGGTGATAAAGTCCAAGGCCTTGTTGATGTTATTCCGATACTCCGGATAGAGATCCTAGGGAAAATTAATTTTCTTAATTTAAATTCCTCTCTTTTAAGATTTCCCTTTGCCTGCTTACCACATTCTCCATCAGAGCCAGCGTCACAAAGGCCGTCAGACTGATGCCATCATCTCCGAAACGCTCAAACACATCGCCAAGCTCCTCGAAACCACCATTACCGGACTGCACACTGGCCAGATACACAAGAGCACTCTGCAGGACATGGCTGTCCACTTGGGTGAAGGGAGCCGCCTGACGCAGGGATCGGGCCACATAGGCTGTGAGCCAGGTGGAACTCCTTTTGGCGTCCAAGCCAAAGGCACTAAAGGCTCCATTCTCATGGCGATAGTACAGGATCCTCTGATAGCCCACAGCCAGGTTGTTGGTGGCCTGCAGTTCCACTTCGGGGGTAAGTTGGCGTAGGCGCTGCAAAAACATATTAAAAAATCTTCTTGAGGATTTCTAGCCATCCCTCGACTTACCCCCAAATACCGCAACACCATGAGATTAGGCACAAAGTTGACCATTGTCTGTTCCCCACAGCCCGTGGGTAGTAGGATCAGGTTATCCAGATTACCCACAATACCACCAATGAGATCGCCCACAGCCGACACTTCGATACTGGTGGACTCGGGTATGGCATTTCTGGGCACTTGGATGGTCACGTTCCTTCTGTTCCTGGCATTCGAGTTGAGCTCAAAGAGGAAGCCGCGATTCACACGCTCCGTGGCTCCGGGATGCTCCACCAGCAGGGTTTGCTCCACAGTATCGCCGGCCTGGGAGGAGGCAGCCATGGCCCTGACAGGCAGAGCACCCACTCGCTTGGGCGTGACTATAAAGGACACTGAACGGGAGGATTTGCCAGGAACCTTAAGAGAGCGGCGGCTAGTGAGCTCCACTTCTGGAAAGGAAATTAAATTATACTTTAAATGTAGCTTATATTTATTAATTTATTTACTTGGCTTGTCCGTGGCCTTGGGATCCAGTTGTGGAAAGTCAAAGTCCTGGGCAGAGTTGTAAAAGGTGACCTCCACACTCAGATCGCTCTCCCGGTTGTTGTGCACCACAAAAGGAATGGCAATGAGTTCATCTAAAAAGAGAATATTTAATATAAAAATAAAAATTAAATATATTATCTCTAAACCCACCCCTCTTGATGGAGTACGGCAGCTCCGTGGTTATGTAGAACTCCTTGTAGGTCTCCATTTTCCCCATGGGCGCGGAGAGTCCCAAGCCATTAACCGGATCCAAGGCAAAGGCAGAAACCACCCAGGAGGTCATCTCGCTGGGTATCCTTCGGTGAATTGAATTCCTGCCATCACTGCTCGCCGAGATGTTGAGGAAGAGCCAGGTGTCCGCCGGTTGCCTCATCACATGAACCCTCGGATTGTGCCAGAAGGGTTTGGGTGTGTAGGAGAATGCATAGCGACCCTTGCCCGGTGGCAGGGTATTAACCTCGATCTTGTGGGCGGGTCCTATGTCTGTCTTGCGTACGGTGGTCAGTCTGTCCTCCTCAGGACCCGTAGAGGCTTCACGGCCTATGGCAGGAGTACTCTCCGCCTCCTTCTCCACAAAATAGTCGGTGTTGGACATGGTTATCACACCCGATTCCTTGCCAGGTGAACCCACAGGTGAGTTGACATCACTTAGCTCATAGGAACGCAGGGCATCCATGAGTCGTTGATGGGTCAAGTCGTGGCCACTGCGGAGCGAGGCGGCATTTTGATCGACCATCATGAGACCCACATAGGAGTAGGGTTTGCTGCTGATGCCTATATCGATGTCCTGGCCAGGTGGGGCTCGGATGGGTGCCTCAATTTGGACCTTAATAATGAAAAATAAATAAAATAAGAGAAACGAGTTATTTACTAAAAAGATAAGTCTTACAAATTGTTTGTTTTTATTGATAGTTTTATAATTTTTATACCCTTGCAGGGTATTATAATTTCAGTCAGAAGTTTGCAACGCAGTGAAGGAGACGTTTCCGACCCTATAAACCATATATATTCTTGATCAGCATCAACAGGGGAATTATTCTAGATATGTCAGGAAGAAATCGATTTTTTGGCCATTTTTGCAAAATTTTATAAGGGGTTACATCATTAAAATTTTTGATTTTGATAAAAATTTGAATTTTCAAAATCTTTAAATGAAGTATGCAGATTTATTAACTGTAGAAAATCTAGCACAAAACAGTTTTCCGATTTAAAATTAATGCTCTTTTCGCCGAGTTATGATATTTTTAATTTAAAAAAAAAAATCAAGAAGTTTTTTAATATAAAAAATCAGATTTTATAATACAAAATAATAATTTTCTAAGTCAAGGAATCATTTCCGACCCCATAAACCATATATATTCTTGATCAGCATTAACATGCGAATCTTTCTAGACATGGTCGGAAGAAATCGATTTTTTGGCCATTTTTGCAAAATTTTATAAGGGGTTACATCATTAAAATTAGCTAAAATGGCCAAAAATTTTGATTTCTTAAAATTTTAAATTTGGTATGCAGTTTTTTTAAATTAATGAAAACTAACACAAAACTGCTTTCCGAATCGAAATTAATGCATTTTTGGCTTAGTTATGATATATTTTATTTGTTACCTGCAAGGGTATACAAACTTTGGCTGGCCAAAAGCTTTCTTTCTTGTTAATATTAAAATTTATTAAATAATATTTAAATATTATAATATTTACCGCATTTAGCAGATTCTCTTGCAATTGTATGATCTGCTCATCGTAAACAAACTCCCCATTTATTACAGTGTAAACTAGCAGCTTGGCACGCGGCATCATGGCAAAGGAAGCCAGGAATTTGATGGTGTGGAAAGTGCCTTCGCTTACCTAAGAAAAAATATATATTAATTAATTATTAAACATTAAAAAACTAATTGTTTTATGTACTTACATCCACGCTGCGAGAGAGTATAATATCGCCACGTCCCACAACCTGATACATAAAGTATTTAATGGGCTCAAAAGAGCGCACCACCACGGAGATCTCCTGGTTGACAGTGGGCCTGAATTTAAAATTAAAATATATTTAAATTAATTAAATAATATAATTTAAAGTTATAATAATACACCCACTTATCATTCAACACCTTGGCTGTGATATAGTTCCTGCTGTGAAGATGTTTCCTGGGCACCTTGCCCACCTCACTAATCACACCTTGGTAATCAACAATGATGGAATGGAACTCATCCTGGTCTCCTATGGGCACTGTGAACTTCATTTTAACCTCGCCACTGGCATCCAGGCTGTAGGACGAGCGATTGTACATCTCACTGCTGCCATAGACATTCGTAAGATAAGCTTCAATCTGGGGATTAAAGTCCCTCAAAGGACCCCCATCATTACGAGCTATGCGAGCCTGGGAAAATTATAAAATTTTTAAGAAGTTAAAGTTAATTTTCTCCCTAAACACTCACTGTGGCCTCAAAGGGTACCCCGGGTATATAGTAGCTGGGCACCTTGATGGTCTCCACCCGATAGTGATTCAAGTGCAAGGTCATAACCGTGGAATAATTCTGCACAGAGCCCGTGGACTTCTCCTCCACCAAGGCATCCAGGAGATACTGCCTCTCATAGTCCTGCTTCAAGTGCAGCTCATTCTCGATATCAAACTCAAAATAGGCATTGCCATCGATGGGCACCACCTTGCGGGTGATGAGATCATTGACAAAGGGCTGCAGGGAGCCAAAGAAGGTGGGGTAAATGGACAGAGTGGCCTCACCCACTATAGGCTGGCCAAAGGCATAGCTGAAGAAGGGAAATCAATCAATTAAACAATACATTTAAAATATCTCTAAACTTACTGCGCCTTGACGGTGGCTGCTATTTTGCCATCCTTGTAAATGGCATTCCTGGGCGTATCAATGTCCACCACAAACTTGGGCAGGATATGGTCCAGGATCTCAAAAGTCTGCGTGTGCATTTGCTCTGACACCTCCACCACTATGGACCAGGTTCCAAACCTGGGATAGTCCGACAGTCGCAGTTCATTCGAGTAAATGGCATTCGTCAGGCGAACATCCTTGTAGCTCCGGATTATATTATCACCCGAGTCCTTGATATCCACATGGACACGTCCATAGGTCCGAGCTGGCTTCAGATTGGCATCTAGGACGAGGACACGGTAGTGCACCAAATCGCCGGGCTTGTAGATGCTCTTGTCCATCTGCACCAGCACCGTATGCTCCTTGGCCTCGAAGTGCAGTTGGGTTTCATTTGTAAACTGAACGCCACCAACGCCCTCGGAGGTCAGGCGATATCTATCGGGTTTTAGGGCAGGAATCTAGGAGGGGAATCGAAAGATGGGATGGAAGTGAGGGGAGTTCGTTAAGGTAGAGAGTTTTTTATACCAAAACCCACCTCGAAGTGCAAGAGCTGCGTGGAAAATGGTCTCAGCTCCACGGTTTTAAAGTCCGTGTAGGTGCTGCCCAGGATGCCGACCTTGAATCTGGCGGATTCAGGTGCATTGTGCAAGCTTACAGCCACATAGAACTGTGAGTTGGGACGCACTGTATTCGGGGCGATGATGGAGTAGAGTCTGAAATAATTTATAATAATAAAATTAAGAAAGGAAACTAGCTTCAGAAAGCCGAAGGATCATGGCATCAAATCCAAAATCGATCTCAACATTATAGTAAGCTTTAACTACTTTTTAAATACTCTAAAGAAGCTTAAATTCATTTAAAAAACTCTCAATTAATTAATTTAAAAGCTTATATTCATTTAAAAAATTCTCAATTAATTTTTCTTTATATTTTTTTAACAAAAATCCCCTAGCTCAACACCTCCACCACAAAAAATGCCGCCACAAAAAGCAAAAACAAATAGGGAGACGGAGTCGTAGTTGGAGATTTAATGCCCGTAGATAAGTGGGGATTACACCTATGCTGTTATGCTATCTAGAGACTTGGATCTCTTCCCCTTGCTATTCATTCACGCGCCCAAAACGGAAGACAATGCCCCGCAACGACCCGAAAAGAAAGGGGTAATGTACTCTGGCGGGTCAGCATCAAACGCTGTCGGAAATGGCTTGGAGTGGGACTCCGGGGTCAGGGGAACTACGCCAGAGTTGGCTCGAGCTATAACTATTATGGGTTTTTGTTTTTCTTGTGGTTGCCTTTTGTCTGTTTTACTTATGCATTACTTTTTTTTCTTTTCTTCTTTTCTTCAACAAACAAATGCAGCTGTGAATCGAGTGAAGAGTTTTTTGTTTCATATTGAATATGTTTATTTTTTATTGGTGTAATATATATAAGTTTATATTTATTTTAAAGATTATGAAAGGGTTAAGTTGGGTTACCTAAGACAAGCTAATATTATTAATATTTCGTAGCGATTACCTAGCGATGATAAGCAATGAGCCCTGCTTTTTAATCACAAAACTTAAAGCTGGATTGACTCGGCTGTTGATGTTACTTAAAAATATGTATATACTTTTTAGGGTCAACTAGGATTCCTTCACTTCATGGCAAACTTCTGACTGAAAAGCAATAAAATTCCTTGATTTCCAAATAAAAAAAAAACCTTCGTCGAAGGAAACTAATTTAGAGCTTGCCAAAAAAAGTCTCAGTTCCCCAATCAAGTTTTATTTTATATTTTCCTTGTAGCTTTTCCCACTCACTTAGCTTACGTTTTTGGGAGCACGTTTTTTTTGTCAGACTTTTAATTAAATTTAGTTTTTGCGAAAAATTTATGGACTGTCTCCTAACTGTGCCAGCTTTTCAGCGTAATTCACAGTTTGCGACCGGCCTGTTCTAATTCCAATCGGTTTTTAGCCTTTCGACGGCCTAACCTGTTCCCACCGACAACTAAGCAACAGCTATTTTCTTTTTCTTTTGTGTTTATGTCACGTTTGTTAGCCCAAAAAATGTAAACAGGTTTTCCTCGCAAAAAAACAAAAAACATCAAACTGTTTAAACAATTTCGCTTTTTTGCTTGAATTGGCGGCGGCTTCGATTTTCCACTTGCCACGGAGATGTTTCACCTGATTGCCTTTGGCTAAACGAATGTAACCAGGTGGATGTCATAGCTGATCGACGTTCCTATCCGACTTCCCAATGCTCGGAATTCACCTACATGAGCTGGCAAAATCCAGCCTTGAATGGCTGCCCCATATATGGTTAGCTCGCACTCAATGATCGCAATGGAGGCAGGAAAGAAAGCCCCAGAAGGTGTCGGAGAGTCAATCAATCAGGGTTCTTGGCTGGGAGTATAAATTCGCCAAGTGATCACCTCGACCGGTCAGCACAGCCTCTCAAGGTGAACGTGAGCCATCGGAAATGAGTACACAAGTGGCAATCCGTGTTTATGTGTCACCTCCGCTTTACCAGCATCAGGGTGATTCAAGCGAGACAATTGTTTATATTTTAGCAATTCTTCTGCCTAAGTTTGGGTCTTCTTTTGTTCAAAAAAAGAATGTTGAAAGTAGCCGAAATATTTACATTTCTTAGAAGTGAATTTGTTGGGAATGAGGGCGAAGTTGAAGAATTATAAAGCTGCCTGAGAATCTATACAACTTTTACTTTTCTAGACTTTTCCTTAATGTAGTTTTTGAAACCAAAATTAGAGAATTTAATATTTGAATTTTGATATAGTTGTATGGTAAATAATTGTATAATTTCTTTTGAGATTTTTATATAATTTTTAAAAAGGAAACAAAAGCATCTATGATGCTGCCTAAGGAACTATAACTTTTCTAGATTTTTCCTATCTTCAAATATTTATTTTTAAAAATTTTTAAAACAAATTTATAATTTTATTATACATATATATCATATCAAAATTTTAAATATTTTTATTTGTTTTAAAACCTAATAATATTTATTTTAATAGCCCTACGAACTAGCCTAATATACTTAACAAGTAAAACAAAAAACCAAGCATATTTTTAAATAAAAAAAATGTTAAAAAATTGTTGAATATATAATTATATATATTTATTTATTTATTATAAAAAAAAAAGTTGCTAACTTTAAAACGAATAGACTGTGCGTATATGATTTCTTAGTGATAATAACTAAACAAACAATTGTGTGTATATTTTCTTTACCTTTTCCCTTACAACAATATATCTATAATGTCAATTAAAGCATTATCTAAAGATCCCAAAAATCTTTTTAATTCAGATTAAACTCTTAAGTCTTGTATTTTCATATCTATAAATATCTGCCCAAAAATAATCATTATATAATATTTTTTTTGTGTTTTTCTCAATGGCTTGCATCTCCTTTTTGGAACCGAACCTCTGCCTTTGCCGGCAGCACCTTGCATCACCCTAACAAGCCTGAGTATATGCGTAGGCGCCTCCAAAAAAACATTTAAAAAATCGCGTTGGCTTGGGGCTTATTCCATCTCTTAACTTGATTTTTTTTCTTCGCTTCGCTCTTGTGTTGTCAGCTTATTATGACAGTAATAAAGCCCAGGGCTAATTTCTTGATTACACGTTGTTAATTACAGATCGGCGGCATTATCTCTTCCCGGAGTTCTTCCATCCTAGTTCGTTGTCCGAGTCATTTGTTTTTCTTGTCTTTCAAGTGGAGTGCCAAGTGGTAGTGATGTCATGTCCCTGTCTGTCACCTGTGGGAGTACCAGGTGTGTGTTTGTGTGTTATACTAACCCCTGAGCTGTGGCTGGGGCCAGCAGGCAG
Source organism: Drosophila bocki (assembly GCA_008042715.1). Taxonomy (NCBI): domain Eukaryota; kingdom Metazoa; phylum Arthropoda; class Insecta; order Diptera; family Drosophilidae; genus Drosophila; species Drosophila bocki. The sequence goes on along the minus strand of VNJY01006664.1, from coordinate 119,819 downwards.
GCGGTGACTAAGATCAGCACTCGGGCGACAGCTTCCATTTCCATTTGAATTTCTTTGAGCGAATTATAAGTGTAAACACGTTTTCTCGATTGTCTTGATTTTTTGTGTTAACATCACATATTAAAAACCAAAAAATCAACTCGAACTTTGCTTTGTCTCGCTCTCTCACTCGCGGTTGCAGCAGCAGCAGCACCAAAAAAGCACCGCAAATTGCTCAAGAAAAGCAACTAACAAAAACAACAAAAACCAAACAAGCCGCGCGCGTTTCTGGGTTTTGTTTTTATTTCGGAATTTATCACTTTCGTTGCGAAGCGCGATCACCTGGGACCACCTGTTGTCCGCTCGAAAGCTCAGCGCCAACTAATTTCTCAAGTGGTTAACAGAGTTGCCAACTCTTTGGGCCTTAAAAGAGCTTTACTGGCTTTTGAAAAAAGCTTTAATAAGCCAATTTAAGTGTATAGTGTTATAAAATGTTAGAATAGGCAACTCGAAACAGCGTGTTGGTAAACCCGTTTAATTTTTAAGGCGAATGCAAGTCGGTCGCATTTTGCTAGAAATATGGAAAATTTAACTAAAAAATTTAGGATACGTATAAAAAGGATCCACATAAAACCGCAGAGTAAGCATTCCTCTTTAACACTAGAAATAAATATATACAAAAGGACTTATAAAATTTATTTGCATGGAAAGTAGAGCCAGCGCCAGCACGTGTCTCAAATGTGGCAGAGGCAGCTTCGTCGTCAAGGAGAGGTCGTCCATGTAAGATTTTATGCATTTAGCTAAAAAAAATTACCTTTTAACTAATCAAATGTATTATATTATACTAGATAGCCTTACAGAACAGCACAAGAAGGCATTTATAGATTTCGAGAAAGAAACCCGCGTGCTTTTGGTGAAGCTCAAGGCAAGTTCGCACACATTGTGGCAGCAAGTGTCTGCAAAACTGAACGCCATCGAGTCGGCGAAGGGTTCTCGAGAGCCGGAGCAATGGAGGGTTTCCTTTAATAACTGGCGTAATCGCGTTATGGCCAGAAAAACTAAAAAGGAGGATCTGTCGCCAATTGACACAGCTGCCAAAGAGCACTGGAAGAACCCTGTGTAAGTATCTAACCACTTGTATCTGTGCAAAAAAGCTGACAGCAACAAATTGCCTTTAAAAATGATCAAACTATTATTAATGATATTTTTGGTGCATATATTACGTTTTAATTGACAAAATTATGTCGGTCTCCTTCTGCCTGATATATAAAAGTTAGTTGAATTTAAAATTAACGTCTATAAAAAAACATTTAACGAGAAAGGCACTTTGTTGTTTATACAAGTTGAGTTACGTCTTTTTCCTAATCAATATTTTATCAAATTTTCCTAATTAAAGCTAATTCAAGACGTTGCCGGCAAACATCAAAGAACTGGAATCTCACAACTGCCAATATAAAGTTATTAATAAATATTTACAAAATGTTTATTTGTTGTACTAATAAAAACGAGGAATGTTTCCGAAAAGTATCATGTACAAAAATATTCAAAGACCGCGCCCTTTTTTAGTGGGACCAGCCACGTTTAGTTTTATTTAATACAGCCGAGTTTTTCAACGATACTTGTGTGGTCGTATCGATACTTTCCAAATATCGATATCTGTTTGTCACGTCGCCATCGATACCGTGTCCGAGTTCCACCTCCAGCGTGCTTCGTTTTCACCCACGTTTTGTTATAATTTAATAAGTATTACGGTCCGAGACCTATTTTTTACGGCACGCCCAGCAAAGCGAGGAACCTGCACTTTAAATTTGACCAAGGGAGCCAGCCAAAAGTCGTTTTTCTTCGAAACTGGCAGTGCTGCGGTTTGCGTACGTGTGTGTGTGGGTGAGCATTGGAATTCGCCAGTGTGAGTGAGTGTGTGTGTGACGGACCAAAAAAGCCGACATCAGCGCCCATTTTTTGTTGTTGATTCATTAATACGCCGCACACACTCTTGCACACACACACATAAAGACGGGCGTGATGCGCCAGTGTTGGTGAGTTGGAGCAGCGCCCCGTCTCGCTCCTACACACACCGCCAGCTCCAGCGGCGGCAGCAGCAGCAACAGAAGAAACAGTTAGCGCAGAAAGAGCGCAGGGAGCGGCGGCAGAAGAAGCAGCGTCAACGTCATAAAAATTTGTCATCGCTTTTGGCGAAAATAAAGTTAAACAACAACCATGATCCTGCTGGAAATCAATAATCGGATTATCGAGGAGACGCTCCTGGTCAAATACCGCAATGCCCAGGCTGGGTAAGTTGTCCCCTCTATTCCCCCATTGCCCTAACTTTCGCAGTGCCGTAATATGTGACCCTATTGCGGCTCCACCATTTTGCCTTATCTACTTCACCCTCTGCATTCCCGTCCGTTATCACCAATGTCGATTCCGTTATCAGCTTCGTAGTGGCTCCGTCTCGCTCACTCCCTTGGGGATATTTCGGGTGTTGTTCGAGGCTTGGGACACACTCATCCAATCATTTAGCGCGCCCTCTCCCTCCCACTCACGTACACTATACGGCTAATTCATTGCAGCTCGTTTATCACATCTTTTGTGCATCATATGCAACTGACTCACCCCGCCTTTTAGAATTTGAAAGCGAAAGTCAAGTTAATCATAGACCTCGCTTGGGGCTCCGGGATCTGTAGCCATAGCATAGGTCTAGGGAACTAGGGCTATGTACTTATTTATACGAGAAATCTCCTTGGGGGAGCAAAAGTGGCATACTTTGGAAATCGTTCCACTTGTGTCTCAAATGCTCCCATAACAATTAAGACGAACGGCATCCTGAATAATCAATCATATTATAACAGATGACTTGTGTTCGTGTACAATTACCCAGAAACTTTTAAAAAAGTGCACAAACCCTAAACGAAGACCCCCTTCTTGGGAGTCAAAGTGGCACTCTTTGGATACGATCCCAAACTGTGTCTCAAATGCTCCTAAACTAAGTATTTTCAAGACGAACGGCATCCTGAATAATCAATCATATTATAACAGATGACTTGTGTTCGTGTACAATGACCCAGAAACAAACCCTAAACGAAGATTCATTCTTGGGAGTCAAAGTGGCACCCTTTGGATACGCTCCCCAACTTGTGTCTCAAATGCTCCTAAAATAAGTACTTTCAAGACGAACGGCATCCTGAATAATCAATCATATTATAACAGATGACTTGTGTTCGTGTACAATCACCCAGAAACTGTTCTACACGTTTCCGGAGACAAAGTTTACATGCTAAAGTTACCTCTCTTTCCCGTGTCTACAGTTCTCCTAGAGAAATCGTACATCATGGATCATCCTAGCCTTTCTTCTATGGCCAAAGATGGTTTTTAAAGTGCACAAACCCTTAAACGTAGACCCCTTCTTGGGAGTCAAAGTGGCACTCTTTGGATACGATTCCCAAACTGTGTCTCAAATGCTCCTAAAATAAGTACTTTCAAGACGAACGGCATCCTGAATAATCAATCATATTATAACAGATGACTTGTGTTCGTGTACAATCACCCAGAAACTGTTCTACAAGTTTCCGGAGACAAAGTTTACATGCTAAAGTTACCTTCTTTCCCGTGTCTACAGTTCTCCTAGAGAAATCGTACATCATGGATCATCCTTGCCTTTCTTATATGGCCAAAGATGGTTTTTAAAGTGCACAAACCCTAAACGAAGACCCATTCTTGGGAGTCAAAGTGGCACTTTTTGGATACGATCCCAAACTTGTGTCTCAAATGCTCCTAAAATAAGTACTTTCAAGACGAACGGCATCCTGAATAATCAATCATATTATAACAGATGACTTGTGTTCGTGTACAATCACCCAGAAACTGTTCTACAAGTTTCCGGAGACAAAGTTTACATGCTAAAGTTACCTCTCTTTCCCGTGTCTACAGTTCTCCTAGAGTAATCGTACATCATGGATCATCCTTGCCATTCTTATATAGCCAAAGATGATTTTTAAAGTGCACAAACCCTAAACGAAGACCCATTCTTGGGAGTCAAAGTGGCACTTTTTTGGAAACGATCCCAAACTGTGTCTCAAATGCTCCTAAAATAAGTACTTTCAAGACGAACGGCATCCTGAATAATCTATCATATTATAACAGATGACTTGTGTTCGTGTACATACTTTTTAAAAGACTTTCTAATTTGATTTCCCGGAGACAAAGTTTACATGTTAAAGTCCATCTTTCTCGTGTCTACAATGCTCCTAGATTAACCCAGAGACCCGAACGGCATCCTGTACAATCTGTTATATTGTCACAGATGACTTGTGTTTGTGTACATTGTCTTAAAAAACTATTTTTGAAATGGCTAAGTGGAGTCAAAGTGGCACATTTTTGTTTGTTCCTCGAATTTGTGTCTCAATTACTCCCATAAAAAATGTATAGGCGAACGGCATCCTGAATAATCTTCATATTATAACAGATGACTTGTGTTTGACTACAAAACTAAATTAGAAATTTATTCTCTTTAACTATAGTTGCAAAAGGGGAGAAAAAGTGGCATACTTTTGAACATTTCTTCAATTTGTGTCTCAAATTCTCCTATATAAACTAAAAATACGAACGGCATCCTGAATAATTAACTATATTATAACAGATGACTTGTGTTTGTGTACAATTAAATTACATAGAGACTTTGGGAGCTATTTTATGGCATATTTTAGAATTAAATCCCCTAATTTGTGTGTGAGTTTCTCCCCAAATTATTCAAATAATTTAAAAGGCATCGAATATATTGTTTTAATTATAAAATTAAAACAATTTAAAATCTAAGGTGCATACAAGAGCCCAAATTATTAAAAGTCTCAGAAGCTTTGTTCCTTTTTCTGGTAAAGATAATCATTTATAAATGAGTTTCGACGATAAGATATATAATTTTGTGTACGTGGTGGGTGTGGGACAATGACTAATAAGCGATCGAACTCATCCGTTCTTTTTTTTTATTTGCAGACTGAAGCCAGAGTCGATAGACATACGAATAGCAGACTTTGATGGCGTGCTCTATCACCTTTCCAATGTAAATGGCGATAAGACAAAAGTGCGGGTAAGTAAGAATCCAGCAAGAAACTCCAGAAAACGTTATTAATAATAAAATAAAATTTAGATCAGCATATCGCTAAAGTTCTACAAGCAATTGCAAGAGCATGGAGCCGACGAGTTGCTGAAGCGTGAATATGGCAGTCTGCTCACAGACACGGAAGAAGGTTCGTCTGCAGACAGCCCAGGTTTAAGCGTTGAGCAAAAAGTTAATTACTACTAATTACTCTTCTTTACAGGCTACAATGTTTCTGTACTTATCAATCTGGAGGAGATTCCCGAGGACTGGGAGCAAATTGCCAAGCGGATTGGCCTGCTGAAGCGCAACTGTTTTGCCTCGGTCTTTGAGAAGTATTTCGACTTTCAGGAGCAGGGTGAAGAGGGCCAGAAGCGGGCCGTAATTAACTATCGCAACGATGAGACTTTGTAAGTTTAAAAGAGAGATGAAAAGAAACTCTAAAAACAGCTTGTGTCTTTGTTAGGTATGTGGAGTCCAAGCCCGATCGTGTCACCGTTGTGTTTAGCACCATTTTCCGCGATGAGGACGATGTGATTATCGGCAAAGTATTCATGCAGGAATTGAGGGAAGGGCGACGTGCCTCACACACAGCGCCACAAGTGCTCTTCTCGCACCGCGAACCGCCCCTGGAATTGGCCAATTCGGATGCCAGAGTAGGCGACAATATTGGCTATGTTACGTTTGGTGAGTTTATCTTTTTTTAGAATTAGTTTGTATTTCAAATAATGTTATAATTTGTATATCATATGCAGTGCTTTTTCCTCGTCACACCAACAAAGAAACAAGGGACAATACCATCAACCTAATACACATGTTTCGAGATTATTTGCACTACCACATTAAGGTGGGTTTTCTTTTAACAACTTTATAAATAAAACCTATTCTAATATTATAATTTATAAATCCAACAGTGTTCAAAGGCTTACATTCATTCCCGGATGCGTGCAAAAACCTCGGATTTTCTCAAGGTGCTAAACCGTGCCAGGCCCGAGCCCAAAAACACGGAAAAGAAAACTATAACGTAAGTGAACTATATATTTTCAATACTTTCCTGCATTTCTAATCCCTAATCCTTTGCAGGGGGAGAACATTCAAGCGCATCGAATGATGCGTGCAGTATATTTAGTTGTTTTTATATATAAAATATAAAAAGGAAATAAAAATTGTGTATTAAAATGCGTGTGTAAACCGAAACGTAAATTTTGGCAAACCAACTAGAACTAAACTAAAACTAAAACTAAACCAGATTAACAAGCAAAAGAAAGTATTCCAAAACAACCGAACGTTTAAGGCTAAAATGTAAGCTCAGCAGCAGCATAAAATGAACAAAGAATTAATAGTTACGCGTTTAGTAATTGAATTGTGTGCATGTTTTGTTACAGTCACTAGCCAGAGTCATTAGCGTCGTCACAGCAGAACAATATTATTTTTAAACCAATAAAAACGAAACCCTAAACTTAAGAGCAACATGAGAATTAAAACTAACAACACGACTAAATGGGCTGCCACCAACTTGTTATATAGTCGCAATCTGGAGAATTCAATCCCCACAAAACCATTAGCCTATATATATATATGTGTGTGTAGAGAGAAGAAACGCATTTAAAAAACGTACTGCAAACCATATTAACAAAACCTTTGATACCTTTGATCAAGCGCGGAATTCAATAAAAACGAGAAAATCAAATTGCAATATAAAATATATACAAGGTTTGGTTTTTTACTTGAGTTACTTGTTGGGGGGAAAGTTTAATTGTTTCAGCTTGTCTAAATTTATTAACTTTTTCTGTGGCACATTTGCCGCGATCTTAGGTTACTAACATTTGCTTAAGTCTATACCATCTCCGCCGGATGCACAATACTATAACAGTTACGTATAACACACGCTTCTTCCCGAGGGAGAAGCAGGCACTTTTAGATCTTAAACTTGACATTCTGCTTCTCATTCATGCTCTCCAAGCTGGCCTGTAAGTTCAGATAATCGCTTTGGATGCGGGAACAAACTGAAATAAAGGATGAGAGGATTATTTCACTATGTAATAATTATTTGAAAAATAATATTCTCAAACATTTGTGTATTTTGTGCTACTTACTTAGGGGCAGTGTTCTTTCCAATAGTTTGTACAGGGTGCTTGGTGAATTTACAAAGCCCTTAGGGATCATCGTACTGTTCCAGTTTGATATAAGCAAGTGCTGTGATAGGATAGAAAGAGAGTGAGTAATACGCTAGGCACTGGGAAAAACTAGTTTTCGATTTGAAGAATAGATTATTTACAGTTTTGACAAAGCTAAAAGAATGCTTAATTTGAGCTGAGTGTCATACAATGATTTTAAATTAAGAATTAGGGTTCTATGATCAACTTTAAATATCTCTAAGAAAGTAAAATTTAATTATATAATTTTCGACATTTTATATATTTTTTTTTTTCAACAGAAAAGTATTGAAATTTTTAGTTAAAGCCTTTCTATCGATGATATTGTTAGGATTTTGAATACCCAACTTTTTTCAAAGAAAGATCATCTAATAAAAGTTTTATTTCGCTCAGTGTAGCATTAACTAGCGTGCAACAAGAGGAGCCAGCTGGAGAAGTCGTTTATCATTTTATTTTTTTTATTTTTGTATATACAAATGCGTGTGGGAGGGACTGGAGCAAAGGAGGAGCACCAGACAGGAAAAGGGCTTGGCTCGCATTAGGGTGACAACGAAAACTGGGACAGTGTCGGTACACAACAAAAAAACTTTTCAGGCGGTGTGTATGCGTGGATGAGCAACTTCTCCCTCTTACCCTTCTGCAGATCCATGTCGTCCATTTCCGAGTTCTTGATCTGCTGCAGCTTCTCGCGGAACTTCTTGGTGATCTGTTTGCGCTGGTAATCCGCCTCGATTTCCTGCTTGGTTCGCGGTATACGAAAGCGTATGCAGCAGCACACCATTATCACTGGGGTGGTAAGTATCATCATCCATTATTAATTTATCTATATTAAAATGTCACATTTTCTACCCACTTATAAGCATTAGAATGCCGATAACGGCGGCTATTATGTGCCATACTCGAAATCCCGCAATGGCATCCTTTTCCAGCCACACTTCACGCGGGTCAATGTCAAAGATATCCGTATCGTCATCCATGATTCCGCCTGATTTATGGTGGAGTTAGCTCCCGAGTCACACGTCCGGCTGCCTTGCCAATCCAGTTACAACTGCTGTCCTGCGGGTCAGGAGCGGCTAGGAACTGGCTTAGGTTGGCCTGGCTCACCAAATATGTTGGTAGGAGAGGCGGCGGCGGAGGCGTGGCCCCACACACTCCCTCGATATATGGGGTGTAGCCCCAGCCATGTGGCATTCCAAATGGCAAACTTGTAAAATAACAAACAAAAGGAGCCCGAGCCCTCTGCCCTGAGCAAATGAAAGCTGGAAAGCGAAAATGTAATGATAGATATTTTAGTAGCTTCAGTGAGGGATTTTTCCTAAAAGGGAGAATTATCTTTATATTTTTAGATATATTTTTCAGGAATCCAGGGTTTTATTATGGATGTCTATTGCAGTGAAAGGTAAAATGTATCTATGAAAATACTTTAATAAAAATATAGCTTTCAATTTTATACAGAAAATACTGTCATAAGAGTTGGCTTAAGGTTCTGATCCTTAACCCAAAACATCTATGTATTCAGAATTCTTAAAGGACTGTTTACCATATTTCATATATTTTAAAATATTTTTTCTAATTTTCTAAATATTTGCCTTAATTTGAATTCCTTCTAGATCCGCTCCTGGCCAGTCCCTTCGACCATTGTGGATATGAATGTGAAAATGACAACAAACTCAACTCGAACCCAAGAAACTGGGTGCGGCGATTGTGTGCCGCATGCCTCAGGATAAAAAGCCCCCACTCGCTTTGCATACCCTGAGCTGGTGGATTGTGGATGGAGGAATTCAAGGAGGGACAGTCCTTTTGGCCTCCCCCAACGAAAGACAACATGCATATGGTTAGTTAGTTAGTTGGACGAGCCATGGGCCACCTGCTGGTCACACCCAATTGGTTCGCTTACTTACACTCTCACTATCGGCAAGCCGCCGCCGAGATGGTAAACTGCAAAAGTCTGGGCGGGATTCCGGAGGCGCCCAGAAGGTGGCCTAATGACTGTGACATTTAGGGGTTGGCAACGAGAATTATGGGATTGCAATTATTCTAGGATGGCTAAGGGAAGGAGAGGGAAAGTTTTTGCAATTAAATTCAATATTGTGGTTTTTTTACAAATTAAACTATTCTAATTATCTTAAGAGAATATTTTTTAATAATAAGACTTTTACAAATTGAAAGCAAGTAGAATGAAGAAGGAGGAATTGCATTTTTAAATTGAAAACAATACAGTTTATAGAATTAATTTTGATATTGGTAGTCTATATATATATTTTCTAACCTCCATAGATGACAGAAAAACCTGCAAAAACTCCTAGGACTTTTTAAATCTTAAAAAAATGGGTTAAAAAGGATTTAATAAAATGTTTGAGGTAATAAATGGTAACATTTTTCAGCTGCTGTATAAAGTTTTCTAAGGGATATTTTTTCATAATTTTAGATAACTTCCAAATTCCTTCCAAGGTTTCCACTAAGTCGACTACAAAATAATTTAAACGAAAACAACCGTTACAATCGCTATCGAACAAAGGCTCCACCTGGCTGCTGTTCATCGGAGATGGCAACCCCCAGCAGGAGCATTCACAATGGTGGAACGACCCCCCTGAAGGATGTTACTCGCTGGATCCAGGCGCAGGCGCCGGAAACAAGGTCCGTCTTGGAGCAGCAGCGAGTGGGGCAGCAGCACTCATTCACCTACTCATTCAACAAAATATGTGATATCCCCGAATCAGTTTCAGTTCAGGCTCTCGTTCGGTGGCACATCGCTGGGCGCTCGTCGCAGAGAGAAGGCATGCAGAGAAAATATCTAGAAAGTAGAAAGTTGCTGAAAAAAAGTTAGAGAGCAGGGCAGAGCAGTGACAGAAGCCACCAGACCAGGCTGAGCCAAAGCTGGGGAACGAAATCGGAAAAGGAATAGCTATATATTGAAACGGAGCAGGCACACGCACACCCAGCAGCAGCAGGAATCGTGGCGCTATATAGTATTATCCTCGGATCGAATCGCAATCGCAATCGGTGTGCTCGGGGTGTGTGTGCGCGCGAGTGTGCGAAGGCGAGCGTGTGTGTGTGTGTGTGCGGAGTACATATGTAATAGGGCCATGAAGTTTTATTGAGAAAAAAAGAAAATAAGCGAGAAAATCAAGGCAGAGACACACACAAGGCGAAATAGGACCAGGAGTAAACCTCCTTATCCCCCCCGGCCGCGAGGAGGACCTCCGCGAAGAATGCCCCATGCAAAATCCTTGCCCATGTGGCTCCAAATGGGAGTCACCCATTTGGTAACGTGCAGCTGAAAAAAGCAGGCAGATGAAAAACCCCCCCAAGTCGCTGGTGAATCCTGTTGAGCGAAAAACCAAAAAGGGGAAGCAGCTGCAGCCAAATCAATAGGAAAAACTAGGAAAATCCGCTAGGAAAACGCTAACGCTTTCGCTGTGCGAAAATCGGGGCCGAAAATGTGCGAGTGTGAGCGTAAAAGTGCGTGGGTGTGTGTGTGAGAAAGGTGTAAAAAATGTACATTCTGTGAATTGGCCACATAAAAAGAAAGAAAACGAGTAACGAGAGTGTAACGACGAAACGTTATATTTAGAGTCGACAGTCGGCAGTCCGCAAGTCCTTTTGTTTTTGTTGTTGTCATCATCGCCAGTGGAGACTGTGTGGAACGGCCATCAAAATGCCCAGAGATCCCGCCGACTCCGGCCCCGTTACCGTATCCAATGACTCCGGCGCTGGCCCCATTCCCGGCCAGCAGCAGCAGCAGTATCAGTACCAGGAGCACCAGCAACAGCAGCATACAACGCGCCCGCCCACGCTGTGAATCCCCCGATTTCCAGCACCAACCAAGCCAGCAAGCATCTGCAATTGCAATTAGACGCATATAATCCACAAATCAATAAATAATCACCAAGCAAAAGTAAGCACCGCTTCCCCCCGTTCTGTTTTAAATCACGAATCACGCAAAAACGCAGCTGAATCCGTGTAAATACTCGTAAAATCCAAAAACTACTCGTATATTTTGCACATATTCGAGCGCTTTTGTTTTGACCGCCAAACCTTGCACGCCTATCGCCGCCAAAAATAATCGATATTCGATTGAAAGCAACCGTTAGTTTTGGACTAGTTTTGAGCTTTTATTTTATTTTGAATTAAATTATAAGAATAATCTTGTGGGTGGGTATGATTTCGATATTGGCAGGGAAAAATAAAGTAATTTAAGTAAAATCTAAAAGACGTAAGAAAAATTTACAAACATATTTTAATGTATAAAATGTATATTTATTTTTGCCATAGTTTTTTATAATTTGTTTAATACCTATATTATTTACGTAGTTTACATTTTGGTAGCTTATTTAAAAAGTAATTAAAACTGGGTATTAAAAGTATATTATTAATATTTATTCCCATGCATTAAAGCTCTGGCTTTGAATTATATATGTCGTTAGATTTCTATATAATAATATTATTATTATTTATATTATATTATTTATTATTTTTTAGAGCTTAAATATATGTTTTTTATGGAATAAAAAAAAAAATTTTCAAAAAAATTAAATATATTTAAATAATAAAATAAAATGAAGTATTTTTTCCGGATTCTTAAATATTATTTGTTCTTTTTCTTCATTAATTCCGATCTTGATTATTTGTTTAAAAAAATACACTTAAAGAAAATATAAAAAAAAAACAAATAAAGAGAGATCAATTAAATATTAGAATTAAATATATCTATAAATAATATTTTCATGAAACTACATTAGTTTATTATATTTACTCGAATTAAATTATTATTAAATAATAATTAAACTCAAAATATACCCAGAAATACATTGAAAACATCGTCGCCCTATCGGAACTGAAACTTCCGATTGTGTCATCTCTAAGTTTGCAAATATCGATAGCACCGTGAGAAGAAGAAGAACTAAAGATCAGTTTTTGCCGAAAAAAGTAGTTTTATTATAAAAACCTCTGTGTAAATAAACTTTTTTCTGTTTGTAGACTTGAACTATGTCTTGTGGACTTCTCCTAATCGAAACGAGTAAGGTTAAACAAGTTAAAATATAAATTCTACCGCCTTTTGCGACCATCACGATTTGTTTGGCTTTTTATGGCACTTTTAAAAGCTAGTTTAGTTTCTCTGCGACCCAAGAGTTGGCCACACCGACAAGCAACTTTAGTTTAGTTAGTTTATTTAGTTTTCCCGGAATTAAACAAAAAGGCCCAAGTCGTTCTTTGGTGTGTGCTTTCGGTTCTCCCAATTCTCGTGTGCTGTCATCGGAATATTCGGGTGTTGTGCGGTCTGTTTATGTGTGTGTGTGTGTGTGTGTGCTGCTCCACATTTGTTATGTCAATAATTAGCGGATAAAAGGAACCGTAGAGAGGCCGGAGACCGCAAAGAAACGCGTGAAAGGTGTTGCTCCAACTGGGAACTCGGCTTAGATTTCCTCGTTTTCCATATTTCCCCGGGAATTGCATTTGGCAATCATACGGAAAATTGATTTTTTGCCAAATGCGCGAATATATTTTCCATGTTTTTTTTTTGTGAATCCAGCTGGAGAGGAAGAAAAGGAGAGGGAGGGAGAAGGGGAAGAAGAGAGCGAGCGGCTCGAGTTGTGTGAAAGTCCAATTGGATTATGCCAAGCGGAGCCGGGCTTTGTCCGATTGCCAGATTCTTGTTCGTTCTTGTTGTTGTTGCTTTGGCATGATACTTGTCTCCTCTTTTTGAATTACATTAAATATTTAAAGCATATGCAAATTTGAACAGTGGCCCCGTAAAAGGAATAAAGTACATTTTACCTGGCGCGCGGCCTCAACGCGCTTCTTACTTGCCTCTGTAGTTGTTACTAATGTTTTTGTTGTTGTTGTTGGGGTTGCCGCTTTAGTTGTTGCTCCTTACCGCTCCTCTGCCTTGCGTTCCCTTCCCCCCACCCCCGATGACACACCTTCGGTTAAACTCGGTTCCGTTGTGTTTTCTAGAGATGAGACTCAAAACTTTCTTTGTCCTGCCTCCTTTCTTGTTTTTTAATCCAAATTTAAGTTATTAAAAAAATAATAATAGTCATAAAAACGTATACTTTAATTATTTTTGTAACTAAATAGTTTTGAATATTTATTTTAATAATTTAAAATTTAGTTATGAACTTTTAGTCTTCTAGCTTAATAATTAATTTTTAATAATTTATAATTTCTTGCTTTAGCTTGGATTATGCTTTCGAATATATGGAGCATAAAAATAATGAAACAGGGTTCGGTTTCACCTCGTAATATTCATAGATTTTCATAAAATGTGAATAATATACAATATTTTGGAGATAATCGTAGAAATCGCCTTCTTTTTATACCCTTGCAGGGTATCACAATTTTAGTCAAAAGCTTGAAAGGCAATGAAGGAATCATTTCTGACCCTATAAATAATATATATTCTTGATCAGCATTAACAGGCGCATCTTTCTAGCCATGTCGGAAAGAAAAAAATTTGTGGGCCATTTTTTCAAATTTTGATAAGGGGTTACATCATTAAAATTTTCAAAAATCGCAAAATTTTTCAATTTCTTAAAATTTTTAATTTAATATGCAAATTTGTTTACATATTAAATACTAACATAAAAATGCTTTCAAAATTAAAATTAATGCATTTTTGGCAGAGTTATGAATAATTTAAACTGCAAGGATATACAAACTTTGACTACCCGAATTTATCTTCCTTTTTTTGTTAATTTTAATAATTATTAGAACTTCTCGACAGCAATCGTTTCCAATCTCTTATTATTCATAAACCAAAAGGATTTTTTAAATAGATTCCGTACCAGAAGAATTCTAAAACATAAACCCTAACCCTCTGAAATCCAGATATACTTCAACATCCTTCCCCTTTGGCTCATCTCTAGTTGTGCAGCCTTTCCTTGCCACCTTTTCTCTCAACCGCCTTTAGTGTCGTGTAAATCGTTTTGTGTGGTGAGTGCGCTGCCTCCTTTTTTTGTATTTTTTTGTTTTTTAGGTCTGCTCGTGTGCCGGAGCCTTTTTTACTTTGCTGCTTACCCAAATACCGACACCCCAAATCACTCACAGGCACACTCAGTCACATAGGCGTCGTGGTTTTTGGCTTAGCAGCAGCAGCAGCAGCTGTGGCTTACATCTCCCATTTTCCCGCTGCCGTTTTCCCCCTCCCATTTTCCTCGATTCAAATGCATTTCGATTGCTTCGTTATGCTGCTGTTCCAGTGCACTCAACTTGTCTGTGTTTGTGTGTGTGAAGGAAAAGGGATTCTTAAACAGCGTTTTCCTTGATTCCATGTGTCTGCAATGGGTGTCTATCTTGCGACTTGGCTCGTGCCTTTCGTAGCCTCTGTTACCATTTCGCACGAACGCTTTTCCCGGGGCCAACAACAATCCCATGTCCTTGTCACTCTCTACACCCCTGCCCCTTGGCACCCCTCTCGTCGTCCTTTTTGGCCCACTTGGGCGACACGTGCTCATTATGCCGCTTCAAATTCTACTCCACTTTTTGACTTGCAACGACTCCTTCTTCTTCCTTGGGAGGATTCTCCTTGAAGCTGAGACTTTTGCCCCGTACAGAAAAAAAAGAATTATAATTTGTGAAATTTAAATATTAAATATGTTTATATATGCAGTCGGAAGAGTGAGTTGAAATGTGAATTCAAGGAATATTAGGTTACATGAATAAGATAACCTTATGCTTTTCTATATTTTAGTCTAGAAATTGGTTAAAAAATGTTTTTGTTTTAATTAAAAATTCCTGATTTTTTTTGTAATCAATTATAAGTTAATTGATTTTAATTTTATATAGTTTTTAGCACAAAAATAAATTAATAATATAACTTATTTTAGAGATTTCAACCTTTTCTAGTTAGATATTATATATAAATCTTCCTTCTTGCTTAAGCTTTAACATTTTATTTAAATTTTACGCTTAAAATAACTATTAAATATTTTAAACAAATAGAACAGAAAACCTTAGTTACCTAAGGTGAAATCACGCATACGCAGTGTTACCCCTAAGCATTTCCCAGGCTTGATGGCAAGGCTTTGCCTTTTTTTTTAAATATAACTATTAAAAATTAAATGGTAATGAAGCTTTTAAATGTTGGCTTATTGCTATCCCAACACTTTGCACATGCTTTTGCGGAGTAGGGGTCACCTCTGGCCCACTGATAACCATAACAATCTTGTTTGCTGTTTGCGTTTGGCAATTAAAAACTTGTTGATTGTGGGCTACATAGTACCTACTCCCCCCCGTTCCCCCCCGTACTTATTCCGGGTTCTAATTGAGATGTAGCCACACACACACACAACCGCCCAAACACTAATATTTGATTTATGGGGAACTAGTTAGAGTCTGTGGAACAGTCCATTTCGGTGGCTTCGACAACTGTAGGGTTAGCCATAAAAGGTTGCCCATGGATTAGCCGCTTAAAAAGGGCAGTGGTTACCATTTTGGGGTTTAAGGTTATCTGGAGCTTTGTTTCTGTTGTTTAATTATATTTAAATATATTTTAAATAAATACAACTAGTTATCTTTGAAGTAAATAAGATAAGAGAAAAAAGGGTGCTCAAAAAGACAATCTAGTTATTCTAAATACCAAAAAACAGAAATTTTACATATCCCACTAACCTTACCATATCTCCTTTCTGTTTTTTACAGTTTTGCTGATAACGTAAACAAGTGGCAATAACATAGAATAAATTAAACACGGCAAAAAGTTAAGAAAAGGTTAAAAAAAAGGCCAACAAAAAAGTAAATGCGAATTTCGGAGTGAAACAAGTGCAAAGTCAACAACTTGTGGGAGTCCAAGCGCTATCGAGTTTCGAGTCCTCGAGTTCTTGGATCCCTTGCCCGTGTCCGCGTCCGCGTCCGTGCCCCGTGTGTTAGTGTTGCGCGTAAGTGAGTCCGGACTCCGGAGAAGCCACAACGTCGTCCACAAAACCATCGACCTCAACTGCCGCCGCTGCCGCCGCCGCTGCTGCTGCTGCTGCAGGATCGGGATCAGGTGCAGGTGCAGGAGCAGTATCCGGTTCGGGAGCGGGACCTGCTGCTGCCGGTCACCAAAGAAGCGGCGGACGCAGCGGCCAGCGACGTCGCAGTAGCAGCAGTAATCCACACGCCGGCACAACGAAAGCGACCAGCGGCAGCGGTGGAGCTGGCAGCGCCGGCGGAGGAGGCGGTGGCGGCGGCGGTGGTGGCGGTGGGGTCAAGCAGAGCGTCAGCCGGAACAGCAATATACGGAGCAGCAGCTCGAACAGCACCATGGCCTCGGCGAATCACCGGGGTGGCGGCGGCGGGCGAGGTGGCGGTGGCGCCGTCGCCGGGGCCGGTGCCGATGGCAATGCGATCGTTGGCCTCCAAATCGGTTCCGCCTGGTTTCAGCGCAAGATCAACCTGAGGCCGCAGCATCGCGGCGTTCATCTGGTCACCGAGGAGATACTCCGCCAGATGCCGGAGCTGGCGCACTTCTCAGTGGGATTATGTCACATGCAAAGTAAGTAGAAAATTGAGAGCAATTAACAATTATAAGGGAAACTCGAGAAAGCTAGAAAATCAATTTTAAACGTCCGAAATCGACTTTAAATAATATCCCTTACATTACTTTCGGACTCGTTAGACGGCACCCACCTTTTGCCGCTCTTGATTACCCGAATACGGGGCTCAAATGTCAGTTAATCGACGGGACCAGCTGGTAATCTCTGCCAGCTGCCGGCAGTCCCTCGCCCCCTCATTTCCATACCATCCATCTTACTCTGTTCGATGACGATTTCGCACACGCTCCGAACTGGCTTTAACTCGAAGCCAGGAGGAGGAGTGACAGGCCAGTACACTCGGGAGGATGAAGGAGCAGGCAAAGCATCGCATTTCCTTTGTCCGCCCAAAATGCCGGGATTGAATTTCCCCAGAGGGGTGGCGAGTCCCTTCCTAGGGCCAAGGCGTTTGCATTTTCGGTACAAAGTTCAGTCAGGACAAACAACAGAACGTGAAAGTTGCATACCAAATCAAGGCAAGAACTGCACAAATTGTTGCCGAATTTAACAGGGCGTTCGAGAGTAGCATTCGGATTCAGAGAACTTGAAGGACTCGCAGGGACAGTAGCAGCAGCTAAGGCTCATTTGTATTAGCAAGTAACTGGGTTAAACTAAACAGAGAGATAAACTGACCGACTGACTGACCGGCCACTAGCTTTGGCACAAGAAAATTGCGATTGACATTCGTTGGGCTTTTGGAATGTCCAGAGTAGTCAAGGCTTTTGTGTGACCAAATCAAGGGTTTGACCCACATGTAGACGAAGTTAACCCAAATTAAATGAGATGGCGAGTGGAGTGAGTGCAGGAGTGCTCCTTGCTTGACAGCCAGGACATTAAGGGATTATTCTTTAAGCGAGTCTTAAATACAACTACAATTTGTACTTTTT
Source organism: Drosophila bocki (assembly GCA_008042715.1). Lineage (NCBI taxonomy): Eukaryota > Metazoa > Arthropoda > Insecta > Diptera > Drosophilidae > Drosophila > Drosophila bocki. The sequence goes on along the minus strand of VNJY01006664.1, from coordinate 102,190 downwards.
AATTATAAATAACTCTACGATTTCTTAGCAAGCTTTAACTTCATTTTCGAGCTTAGTTTCCAACTCCTATATATGCAGTGTGCCTCTTGACAGGACGCAAGGCGATTTGAGTCCTTGTTTAAGCTTTATATTTCTTGCTGCAAAGGAATGCATTCGCAGTAATCTTCGGATTGCAGTTTCTGTAAAGTATTCCCTTTTTGCCGCTGCTGGTGCTCTCTGCACACTAATTCTCGTGTGGAATCCCCGCTTTCAAAAGCCTTCTGACAGCAGAAGGACACAGAAAAAAAAGATACCCCACAAGATACAATACTCTTCATTTTGATTAAAAGCTAAACCCCCATAAAAAGACTTTTACCTAGTCCCAAATTCATGTTTATAAATAACCTTAAAATGTTTTGTATCTACTTCGAGTTAAAACTCCTTCCTAATTTTTCCCTGTGTATAGAAAACGAAGCCCAAGACATCGAGCAGGCAGTGCAAACAGAGAAACAACCTCCAGAGTTGGCTGCCTTGGAGGCAGCTTCTTGTTGACAGTTCGCATTACAATGCCAGGACGCGTTCCGTTCCTCCAAGCTGCGGCTTTCCATCTCTCTTTTTTTCTCTCTCTCTCGCTTAGACCTGGGTAAATAAATAAAATCGTATCATAAAACGCCAGTTGAAAGGAGAGGGTAGGGACGGGAGGGGGGATATATGGGGGCTAGTTGGGAGTTTGGCCTGGCTAAAGTGAAAAGCAATCGTCGTCTTAGTCGCAGTCGTCGCTCATGTCTGCATGTCATGGTCTGTGGCTATGGCGTGTGAATGCTCGAGGCGAACTTTTTCCCCCAGCCCCACACATTTTCCATTCCTTTGGAAACCCCCTCTTTATGCCATGTCTCTGTATAGAAGAAAAAATATAGCTGGCATCGTTGTTATTGAGCGAATCTGGTTTTTATACAATTTTTAATTAAATATTTTCTTTATATATTGCTTCAAAATTATATAGAAAAAAACTGGCATCGTTTTTATTAGCGAATCTGTTTTTTATTTCCTTATTACTTTAATATTTTCTTAATATATTGCTTTAAAACTATATATAAAATATTTATAGCGTAGAAAAAATTGCATAAACATTCGTTTTCGGTGAGCTTCTGGAGGTCCTTGGGTACTCCGTGTGGGCAGCTCTGTTCTAAGTCAATGTTCGCAAGGATATATCTTTAAAAATAATATTTCATAGTTCTTAATAGATTAATTTCTCTATTTATTTTAAATATTTTCTGTTTAGTAAAGTCCATACCCATTTCTTTCTGTGTGGCTCTCGCAAATCGTCTTAGCCAGCACATTGCAGGCAAGTCTTTATTATTACGGAAACCTTCGTTCTCGCTTGCTCTTTCCTCCTTTTTTTTTGCCAAATCAAAAGCACGTGTGTCCCTCCTTCAGACCCTATTGCCCCCCTCCCCCTTTATCGCACACCCATGCTGTGTGTGCGTGTTTGTTGTCTGGGGTGCTCACTGTACGTGTATTGTTTTGTGAACTGTAAGCGGAATCTAATTGAGGTCAAGACATGTTTATTGATTTTCTTAAAAGGACTTCCTAATTAGACACACACTTTACCCAAAAGGAAGCTTAATCTTTACCCCCTTTTTTCCCAGCAAAAAACATAAAACCCCAGAAAAACTAGTGGTAAATGCTGGCAAATGATAGGCGACTCCCCCGTTTTCAATCTTTGCTTCCCTTCCAAGGAAAAGGCAACAAAAAAGTTAATTTCGAACAAAAAAAAAAAAAAAAGAAAATAGGAAAAAATAATTTCAAAGCAACCTTGCCATATGTTGTTGTCTTTTAGTATTGACCTCAATAGCCCCTCCTCCTTCCGCCCTTTGTTTCTATGGGGAAAAGGCGCACAAACAACAACCGAAAAGTCAATGAAATGTTCGGTTTCGGGGGAAAAAAGTGGCCAAGAGGACACACAACAAATCACAAATATATACAAAAATATATGCCAAATGTAATGGTAACTTGTTAAACACAACAATGGGGGAATGCAAGGAAATGCTGAGGCTAAAAAATGATATATCATAGTCGGGGCCCCGACTTTCCCACCTGGCAGCTCTGCCGCCACAATGCGGCGACTTCCCCTCCGACAATGACTTGGTTTTCTTTTATTAATATTCATATGTGCGGCAGGAAGGTCGTCCAAACTGACCCATTCGGGGGGGGGCTCCTACCATATCCCCAATATATCGGTGAGACCTCGAAGTTCCCCCCCAAACAAATGGCAATCGCACATAGCCTGCAAACGTAAATATATGCATAGTATGTAATAGCCAGGCTAATTGCCAGTTGGGGGGCTGTTTGATGATTTGTTTGGGCTTTTACTTAATTCAACATTTAAAAGGTTAGATCTAAAGGAAGTTGCAGCGATAGGAAGTGGAGGTTGGGACATGATATAAGGTTTTACTTTTTCAGGAATTTCTAAGAATATATGTATATTTATGGCTCAAAAGGACAGTTTGAATTTAGGGTAAAATATATTCTAGAATAGTAATTATATTTAGGAGTTGTTTGTTTAGTTCTGTTATGGATACCTCAGACGTGTGCACATATAATTCCCAACTGGTTCTAACATTCCTGGCCTGAAGTGATGGTTACCGGTTACACATAGGCAGTGGTGAGCATATTATTACATACTTATTGCTTTATTTAGTTACTTACCCTAAAGGTAACTCAATTTTTCATAATTTAAGTAGAAATTCCCTTTTTTTACAATTTTTATTTGTGTAGGAAAGCTTCCTTTGAATTCCAAGTAAGAATAACTTCAAATAAGAAACCCAAAGTCAGATATGTAGCCATTTCTTTAATACTGCTTAAGTTCCAGTAGTTTACAAATATATTGTTCTAAGAAAATCAAACTTTAAAGATGTCCCAGGATCCTTACCAGCACTCCCCCTTTCCGACACGTAAAAGCTTCGGGGGAGGAGCCATCCTCGACAGCAATTTGCTGCATAATCGCAAGATCATATAAATGGCTCAACTTCAATTTATAACCCGAGCATATTTCTCAGCCAGAAAGGAAAGGACTCCACGGTGCCGGAGTGTCCTTTTGTGGGAAGAGAGAAGCAACACCAAATAAATCAACAGCCAGCGAAAGCGAAACCAATTTGGGGGGAAGGGGTGCCGCCTTTGAGTTTGGGAGTTGCTTCTTTTTTTTTTTTTGGAGCCTCTAACATTAGGGGTATACTTTACTTGTGTGTGGGCGGCAGAGCGAGTGTATGGGTGAGTGTGCTCCTCGGCCATTTCTCTTTCGCCCTCGTCCTTTTTGCTGCGCCACAGTTTCGTGACGACAGGAACAGGACAAAAACTGCGAAAAGAGGAGAAAACAAAGCGGAGAACAGCGAATGGAGAAAGGCGAAAAAGGAAAACAAATCGTGCCATGTGTGTGTCATACTTTTTGGGTTTCCGTTGTGTGCGGGCTTTATTCCCTGCCGCCCCACTGGCCACCGGCCTCCTTGCTGCCTTGCTGCCATCTCCTTGCTCCTTTCGCTTTCGCTTTCGGTGTTGCTTAGCATTAAAATTGCTCGCTTATGAACCGCAAAATACGCTGCTGCTGCGCTACCCAATAAATCAATATTATTTATGCAAAACGAGCACGCCAAAAGGTTTTTTGGTGGCCCGCTTTTCCGATTTTCCCAATGCTATCTCGGGGTGTGCTTGAACTAGTTCCGCTTTCGCCTCTTGCCTCGTTTTTCCCACCCTCCGTTCCGGTGCACCCAGCACCAGCACCAGCAGCACCTGACACCAAAGGAAAAACGTGGAAATATATGTATGTACGTGTGCTATACGTGATATGTTAGATATAGGACACCAGGCAACCCCATTTCTTCCGGTGTGCTGCTCTCTGATTTCTAAGCCTGGAGTCTCGGGATAAGCATAAAAGTCAACGGCTATGTAATAAGAAGGTTGATGAATTTAAGCATTTCCTTCAGCATTACATTATGTAATATACACGCACATACCCACAGCACACACAACACACTCCTGTAGCACACTCACGTGCTTCTTGGATCCTTAATTTGGGGGTCAAGTAAATAGGAACTGAAAGGGATCCTTTTATGTGGATGTTTTAAGATATCTTCCAGTATCAGGAAAATATAGATAAGTTCTTTGAAAGTCTTGATAGAATTGGTTAAAACTATAATTTTTAAAATGAAAGAAATACAATTTTACATTGTATCATTTTTGTATATTTTTAGAAGAAACATTGGTTCACTTTCAGGATGAACATGTTCATTGGCTTAATCATTGGTTATTAGTTAATATTTTATATCCTTGCAGGTTAATTTTAGCCAGAAATTTTCAATGATGGAGTCATTTCCAAACTATTTTTATACCCTTGCAGGGTATTATAATTTCAGTCAGAAGTTTGCAACGCAGTGAAGGAGACGTTTCCGACCCTATAAAGTATATATATTCTTGATCAGCATCAACAGCCGAGTCGATCTAGCCATGTCCGTCTGTCCGTCTGTCCGTTTCTACGCAAACTAGTCCCTCAGTTTTAAAGCTATCTGAATGAAACTTTGCATATAGTCTTCTATATACTCTCACTGCTATATATGTCGGAACGCGCCGGATCGGACGACTATATCATATAGCTGCCATACAAATGTTCGATAAATTTTTAGAAAAAACATTATAACTTTGCTGTTTTTCAATATTTTTTTTTTTGGCCGTTTTTAGATATGGCCGTTTTATATTATTTTTGAATTTTGGTAAAAATTTTATGAAAATCGGACGACTATATGATATAGCTGCCATAGGAACGATCGAGAAATAAATAGGAAAACAATTATAGCTTCGTTGTTTTTCAACGTATGTTTATCTACTCTGATATATAAGCTTTTTTTATTATTCTAGAATTTTGGTATAAATTTCATAAAAATCGGGCAACTATATCATATAGCTGCCATAGAAGCGATCGGTAAATGTATAAAATATGTAAACCTGGGAATGTAAAACTGTTACTGTCAAACTGTAAACATAATAAGTATAGGTAAAATTTAATGAAACTCTTTTTTGTGAGTGTTTTCAGCATTTAAATCTATACTATGAACATCAAAACCAATCTGCAAGGGTATACAAACTTCGGCGTGCCGAAGTTAGCTTCCTTTCTTGTTATTTGTATATTTAAGGATATCTATTTAAACAGTTTCTTTGTGAACACTTGATCACTTTAAGGATGAATATTTTTATTATATTTTATTTATTTTTGGGATAAACCAAATATTAGACGTCATGGATATTGCTGTTTCCTTTTGATACCTTTCGCTAGCTCACCTTTCTCTTCCTATATCCCGTATATCCTTGAGTCCTCTAACTTTAACCGCTGCTGTGTGGGTGTATCCGTATCCGTATCTGTGTCTGTGTCTGCGCCTGTGTCTGAGTGCGTGTTTGCATGAATATATGAATGAACACAGCCAGCTGAGCTGAGAGTCAAGTCGAGAGTTGAGTTGTGTTCAGTCCATTGTTAAACACTGGCAATGTGCCTGTGTGTGTGGCCACTGCGGTTGTATATTTGCATCGGTATTGGTGGGTGTGCATGGTGTGTGTGCTCTGCTCGGTGCTTGTTTGTGCTGTCAGAATGTTTGACTTTGTATAATAAAAAGGCCTCTTTAAAAACATTAGCAACTTTTGTAGTGCCTAAACGCCTGCTACATGTGCCCAGGACGAAGGCTTTCCTCCAACTCTGGCCACCCCTTCCACAACCATACACCCACTCGCACACACACAGGCGACTAAACAGCTAAACAGGCGGCCAAAACGATGCCACCTGCTACTTAACGATGCGTACTGCACTGGCATAAATTCCTGGAGGTTGATTTTTTGGGTTAATTAGCCGAGAAAGAAGTTTTTGAAAGTTTAAAAATTCAAGAGAATATTTTTGAAACAAATAGTGATAAAGAATTTAGATGCTTTCAATAACAAATCTGTTTAATTTCCCCTAAAATTTAATTTAAGATGAATAAATATATTTTAACATATTAAAAACATATATTTTGATATATGAAAATGTTCCCCTAAAACGCCAACTTTTAGTCATATTTTTGCCCAGCGCATAAACGTTTATTAGCGCCCAGGGCTTGGTGGCATAGGCAAACATAGACTTGAACCTCCAGCCCATGCCACACTCATCCACCTCCTCCTTCCCACCAGTTAGCCATGTTAGCGACCACAAAGCCCATGGCTAAATCATATTATGGGGCGTCCTGCGCTCGGCCACCGGCTTAACGCCCTGGAGGAGCATTTTAACTCCTCCTGCCTACTGCCCCCTGCTCGCCATTCCATTTGTGTATTTGGTTTTGGCTGCAATGGAAAAAGTGTCAGTCAAGTATTCCAGGCGGATGCGCCAGTTGGTCTGGGCTGGGGGTTGGGGTCTGGGACAGGAGCACGGCATAAAATGTAAGCGGAATGCGCGAACAACTCCAAATGCCACTCAAAAGCCGCAATGCAGACACGCAGAATTATGTGTTATATGATTAACATATTCTAAAATGGCAAACTTGTACGAGAATAGTTTCATATTTTTATTTATATTTAAATTTAAGTGCATAAATCTAGGTAAAAAATGTATTTGTATTTAAATGTTTATATAAATGAATTAAAAATTTATAACAATTTTTAACCATAAATTTCTTTATTGCCTTTCAAGCTTTTGCCCCAAATTTTAATTCAAATTATTACTCAGCAAGTGTAAAAATATTTTTATTTATTTATAATTCAAAAATTTTCTATTTTTGCTATTGTTAAACTATATCTTCTGACCGGATAAGTAGTGTTTTTTATTTTAATAACAATTATATTATATTATATATTTTTGATAATTGTATTAACTTTGGTAATACTTTTCCTCCCAATGACTAAATACTACATGCAATTTTCCTCCCAAAGCCTCGTCCCATTTTCTCTCTCATTCCCAATCAAAGCCAAAGTCCAATCCTGCAATCAATTTACAAATTTGCTGTGACCTGTGACCCTCCTCCTCCCGTCTCCCGTCAACTGTCACTCCGGTTTCATTTTCATTTGCACGGTCGGTCCCGCTTACCTCCGGTGGTAATATTTAAATTCCTGATGCCATTTACACATGTTCAACATGACATAATCGCCTCTGAAATTATTTAGAAAGAAAGTGTGTGTGTGTGTTTGGTTTGGTTTGGGAGGACTGCCCCCGGATACCGGAAACTGGCCAAAAAATCGGAACTTGGACATAAACATTGGCAGGCGGTTGGGTAGAAGAAGGAGTACCCGACCGAACATAGGAACACATTTCAAGTCTCTGCTCGGGGCCAGAAAATTACATCTCAGGGATTTGATAATAAACTAATTTTCGGTCGGCTTCCCCATCTGCCAGAGACGGCGGCTTTCTCTTTTATTCATGAATACGCAATTAGTGTGCAAATTTAAGTGTTTCTCTTGTTGTGTGCGAGTGTGTGTTGCTCTCTGCTATTTATATTTCCATCTATTATTAAAACTAAATGCATTCATTCCCACCTCCCTGCCGCCCGAGTAAAATATTCAATTTCGGCTCGGCTCGGTTTTCAATGCATCGCTTGTGACATTTTCAGCTAGCTAGCTAGCCTGGCCTAAACCTGGCGCTGGCATTTGGCCAATTTCCCAGCGAGTTGCCAGCGAATGTGTAGGCAATTATTGTTCAATTTTCAACTCCAAACATGCTCGTGTTTTTCTATATCGGGGGGGGGTCATAACATAAATTTCCATTCTTTGTCAAACAACAATTTTATTTGGCATTTTTTTCGGTGACGACAAACCTTTTTTACTTTTTGCTGTCTGGGTCCGCTTTTCCCGCTAATCTGGAGTGGCTTTTTCATGTAATTAATTTGTTAACACAGAGTTGCTAATTGAAAGTCAATAAGCCAAGGTGTTAATTGATGGCACTGACTGACTGTTGAATAAAAGTTTCAATTGGACATTGGTATATAATGCAACTAATTAAATGCTCGTCGAAGATGTCCTAGTTAATTAGATTGAGTTTTATCGCTTATTTATGGCTAAAGTCAGCCAAGATATATTTTTATTTTGTGAGCACTTAAAACTTGCGGAATTATGTTCAATAAAATGTGGTCTTTGAGGGGAGAGAAATCGCTTGGTGAGGAGTAACAAAAATGTTGTAGAGATGAAACACTGTTTTTCTCCTAACCAAACTCAATACTTATCGAAAATAAAATTCTAAATTGAAAATAAAATATTTTTATTATTAAAAAATAACCCAAAAAATTCAATGAATTCATTTGTCTCATTTTCCAATTTTATGATTTCGATACATATAACAAAATATCGATTTATCGCACATGTATCGCCCAGTTAAACATCTTTATATCGACTTTGCTATCCAATATCGAAAATTAGAATAGAAAAAGATCCTAAAATTTTCACTGAATTCATTTTTCTCATTTTCCGATTTTATGGTTTCGATATATCTAACAGAATATCGATTTATCGCCCCGTTAAACATTTTTATATCGACTTTGCTATCCAATATCGATACAATATCGACATATTTACCCTTTTTCAGTGTCCAACTATTTTTTATAAATTTTTCTGAGCCTCAACCACGGATCATCATTCCAGTTTTTCCATTCACTAGTGCTTTTAGCCATCTAAAAAGTATACACATCGACTTTGCTATCCAATATCGATACAATATCGACATATTTACCCTTTTTCAGTGTCCAACTATTTTTTATAAATTTTTCAAAGCCTCAAAAACACCTCATCGTTCATGTTTTTCCATTCACTAGCTCTTTTAGCCTTTTAACAAATCCATTGACGTTTCCACTCGAACTGAATTGAAGACAATCCTCCCCCCAGTTTAATTGTCCATATCTCATGTCTGTCATATAATTTTTGATACCTTATCGGTGGAGCAGCTCTGCATTCCATGGCTGACTTTCATTTGTTGTGGGGCCCCCGAGGCAAAAACATTTTGACTAATTGGCGTTACAACTCAATTGAAAATGCATAGGAGTCTTCTACGGACGGATGGACTCGTGCTGGTCTAATAACCGAGGAGGAGCTAATAATTTCAAAGATTAAAGTAATCCCACCGACTAACTAATTGGCTTTGTTTCTCCGCTTGTTTTTTGTTTGCAGTTCTTCACACCTCGGCGAGTTTAGCGTTAAACGAAAGCTGGGATCCAGACGTCAGGTGAGTGGAGTGGAATGGTGGTCATATATCATTGGTAATGGGGTTCCTCGATCCGCAGAGACGACATGGAGATGATGTTGAATAAAATAGTTCCCGAAGGCTTGCCCTACAGGCACTCGTGCGAAGGTCCCGACGATATGGTGAGTCTTGAATCTTATCCTTTATGGAATTTATACACATTTCTTTTTCTATAGCCCGCGCACGTGAAGGCCTGCTTTTTGGGCAGCTCCCTGACAATCCCGATCACCGACGGCAAGCTATCGCTGGGCACGTGGCAGGGCGTGTGGCTGTGCGAGCACCGCGACCAGGCCGGCTCCAGGAAGCTGGTGATCACACTGACGGGCTGTCCCCGCGAACAGGCCCGCAGTCCGCTGTCCCCCGTCTCGCCGATCGCCAGCACGTCCAGTTAGGGGCGGCCTCGCTCCACCCGCGACAGCCGGTAATCGCGGGGGAGCGACAATAATGCCATCATTTCGTCGAGGCGGCTGATATTGCAAAAGAACTTGGCTAGGGCGACGGCCCAGCAGCGGGCGGCGGCAGTGATTGCGGCCGGACGGGGCCTGGAGGCGACATATTCAGCGGCAGTGCCGCCGAATGTACCAGGTGTTGAGACGAAGACCGGACGCCTGTTGCTGCGCCAGCAGCTGCATCTCAATCTCAATTTGAATGTGCAGGAAACGTTGCGCGATGGCGTTGATATCGATGATGTGGACGAGGATGTCGGCGAGGATGATGATGATGAGGATGACAACAACCTAGAAACCGTCACAACAGTGCCTCAAACCAATGAACAACTTAAAGCTAAGGTCATCGTAACCACAACAACAACAACAACAACAGCATCCAGTTCATCATCAACAGCAGCAGGAGCAACCAGCGCATTAGCCAAGTTCAATCGCATCATAGACTCCACACTGGAGAGGCCAGCATTAGGAGGAACCGGAGCAGCAGCTGCTTTGCCGCAGCTGAGCAGTGCCACACTGCAGCAGCGCTTCAATCTGGCCTATCCGGAGCTGGTGAGTCAACAGGATGCCAACAGCAGCCTCAAGGGGTTACCCAGATTAGGAGGAGATCGTGGCTCGGTGGCCGTTGCCAGCACACCATTAACATTGCAAGCACCCAGAAAACCAGCAACGGCCACAGAGGAGGAGGAGGAGGAGCAAAGGGAACCCCAGGAAGAAGAAGAAGAAGACGAAGACGACGACGATGATCATCCCCACCACGACGAGGATAATCAAATGAAACGAAATGATGTGCATTATTTGTTGAAACAGTTGAATAGTTTTAGTGATATTGAAGAAATAGAAATTGTTGATATGAAGCAAAGACCACAGCGGCGGCGGCGGCCGCAGCCGATGGCCTCCAGTTCACTGGCCACAATTGTGCTGCCCCCTGCAGAAGCAGCTGCCACAGAGGCGGCGGCTACGACCCACTCACCCACGTCGCAGTCGCACCGGCTGGTGCAGAGATCGGGCGACAGTTCGCTCGTCGTCCTGCCCAACCAGTTTGATGACTATCTGTTCGAGTCCTGCCACTATTTGGAGACAAACTACTTTGCCGCCACCTATCGCACTGCCATGGTCGAGAGCAGCTCCCACGAGTTCCGGCCCTCGACCAACAGCAGCTCGAACAGCTGCTTCGAGCTGCACGAGATGGAGCCGCCCAGTGTCATATGCAAGGCGGGGGCGCCTCCACCTCCGCCGCCTCGTTACCAATTTGAGTATCAGGCGGAGACGCGTCTAACCACCAGTGGGGTGCAGACAGAGCTCACTGTGGAGTCGCTGGCCAAGCTGAGCAAGAGCAAGAGCAGCAGCAGCAGCAGCAGCTCGCCGCGTGCCCCGCCCTTCTTCCGATGCTGCTACACGCCCATCGACCGGTGGCGGGAGCGCAGGCAGCAGCAGAAGCCGCCAAAGGATGTCTGACCCTGGGCCGAAGCCACTCGAAGATGTAGGAGGAGATCCAACATGTGCCTGGCCAACTTGAAACGGGGATGCAAAACGCAGGAGCACAGATTGAATATGTTTTACAACGAAATGGAAACTTTCCCCCGAAATCTCTAGAGATTTTCAAGTTCCAAGTGAGTGTTTTGTGGGTTTAAGGATAGTAGAAAGGATTTATTAAGGATTTCGAGACCCTTTTATAAGGACTTTTGAATTTCTAGAGATTTTAGTAAGATTTTTGAGGGATCTAAGGGAATTATTAAGGAGACTTTGAATCAAATTTAAGGAGAATTAAAATTGACTTGAGATTTTAGAAAGATTTTGAATCAAATTTAAGCGAAACTATTAAACAATTACTTTTCAAATCAAAAGTCTTAATTTATATTTAAAACCGTTTGCATCCCCGTGATTTCTTTGGTCGCTGTTCTCATTTGCGATATCAACAAGAGATTCCATTTCGATCCACAGTCGATACACAAAGAATCACCAGAAAAAAATCCTCTCTAATCATTCCAAGGAAAGTTCATCATTATTGTACAATTTTATGATAAAGCTAACAAAATAAACGTAAAGCAGCCACAACTTATATATGAGTAAACAATTTTGTATAAACAAACACAACACACACCAAAAAGTTAATTAATTTTCAGAGTTTTTGTAAGAAAATAAATAAACACCTACGAGAAAGCAATTGTTACATCAATTACATCACAAACACACACCGTTTTTTTTTTAATTTTAATTTAAGCTTTTAAGGAATTGTTATTTAAACGAAAATGCAAAGCGATTCAAGAGCAATATTAGTTTTTAAAATCAGTTCTTCTTCGGGTCTGTCAATTGTTTTGTTGAAAACATAAATCAAATCAAAAATATATATATCACTAACCTAAAGCTTTGGTTTAATGAAAAATAAATAAAGAAAAGAAGAACAAACTGAATTTATTTCGCCACAAAAAAAACCAAACAAATGCCTTTACCAAAGGCAATATAATCTATAAGATGGGTAACGAGGAAATTTATTCGGAGTTTCAATAGAGAAACCCTAAAATTCGCATGCAAAATAAACCTTATGGCGTTATGCATCTTATTTGTTATATGGCCTTTGCCTTTACATCGCCCACACGTCGTACACTAGAAGAAAAAGGTAGTTGCCCCAAGAAGAAGAAATGAATGGTAAACACACATCCAATGTTAGTCAATAAAACGAAAATGAGCAAAGTGAACTAATTTATTTAAAGAAAAAAAAACAAAAATATATAATAAATATATCAACATGTTGATTATGTTAATCATTAACGAACGACATAACATAACAAATAAGTTGTTAACAGAAAACAGAAGAAGATGCTAAGAACGTTAGAGAAATTAACCTATATTGTTGTATGTTTTATTCAAAGTGCACGAAATTAAAAATGAAGATGAAAACCAAAACATTAACGTAATAGCTAAAAGGGAAATTTTTGTAAACTTTTTGATATGTGATGATGATGATGATTTGGAGATAAAAATTAGAGCCACGAGAAAAGCGTTATTAACCCTAGAAATAGATATTTAAACTAATTACAAAGAAAAAAAAAACAAAAGAGTAGAGCTAAAAAATGCCGAGTAAAGCTAGCTAAATTCTAAGATGGAAGCGGAGCAGGAGAAGGAAGCATCATCAGTCGCCCAGTTGTTATGCAATAATAGTAGCACCAATCCAGGGTTCCTCTCGATCCAAGGAACTGTTATTAGCAATATCGAATTATTGAATTCACACATGGCAATTCAATTGTATTTAACAAATGGATTATTGATAAATCTGAATAGAGGAAACACCCAGAATCCCCCATAAGCGAGGCATACTAAAGTGTAACTAAGCAAGTAAGTAGAAAAAGGATATTCAAATTGTAAATAGGACTCTTTGTTTACAATTGATTCGTATTTGAATTCGTTCGTTTTCGACTCAGATTCTGAAATTATGCGTTATCCATGGAAGATATAGAAACGGAAATACATAGAGAGCGACGACGAGTAATCGTAATCACACACACACGAAAAAGCTTTAATTAATTTAATTACAACAAAAGGAAAATCATAAGAATGTACTACAAATTATTGTAATAATCATTTTTGATATCATTCCATTGTAGATACCTATTTGAGCCAGCAAAAGTAATTAATTCATTAATTATCTTACCGCTAAGAGTCGTCAGTGTCGCCTAATGTGAGTTATATATATATATATGTATTTATAATATATATATTTCGCATCGGATTATACAATAAACAGAGCGTAATTAGCTGTAAAAACCAAACAACTAATTAAACAAAACACAGAAAACAGAGGAAGCCTAGGAAAAACACCCGGAAACCAAAACCAAAACACACACTCAACACACACACACACTCGAACACTAAGCTTTTATAAAACTATTTAACGAAAAATATATATATATATATATATACTATGGAAAATAATAATCCTGCCAAGTAACATTCGAAATACCTGCTTTGAAGAAGACACACCCGCTTTTGCTAAGGAAAACGAAAACAAAAACAAAGGAAACCAAAACATAAAGATTTAATAAATGAAAGATGAAAGAAGTTCGAAAGAAGACACACTACCGCTAAATACGATTTTTATACTTTCGATATAATGATTTTTTATACTAAAACAAAAAAAGAAAAGCAAAAAGGAAGCATAAAAACAGAAAACTCTTTGAAACGAGCCAGGTGTTGAGGACTTTTTCGGGGTATCGCTTTGATTTTTGAGTCGGGAAAAAAGCTATAGTTATACTATATATATAATATTCAGACATTATATATATGTATGTGAGGAGGAGACCCTAAAACTGCAACTATGGAACGAGAGCACAAATTTTGTTGTAAACCAGAAATCAAATACTAAAAAAAAACCGTTTTTTAAGTCCAACTCTCAACACACTTCACACACACACACATGACACACAACAGCAACATAAAATCAAATATATACTAAATATATAAAAATTGTATGTATATATTTAGCTAAATAAACAAACAACCCGCACAAATTGACATCTAAATATGCTTTGTAAGCCCAAAAATTAATAAAACCATAAAAAAAAGCAAGCAACGAGATTTCTAGCGAAAAATGTCCACAAACTTAGAGCCTGCGACAAACCAAAACAATTTGTAAATATTATATTATTATTGATTTGATCACAAAAACAAATGAAACACAAACACTAGCATCATTTCGAGAACCTTAGTTTTATCTACCAACTGTTGCGACACATACTTTTTCTATATCTATCCAGAGATATCGGATATGCATACTTAAAACAAAAATGAACAATAAAATTAGCAAAACTACAAAAAAACAAAACAAAAAAAGAATATAAATGAAAGGTAATTAAATATTAGTGCAATAATAAATAACAAATTATTCGGTATATAATTAAAAAACGGAAATACATCTAAGAGTAAACGCTTTGTAAAATACATATAAACAATTTATTAAAAAAAAAAACAAAAACCAAGAAGAGGAAAATGAAAATGAACACTATTGAGTAATAAATAAAGCGTTATGCATTGGACATTGACACACGTGATTCGAATATCTCATCTTATTAAGCATAAATCAATAAGATAACGAATAAAGAAATAAAAATTCAAGAAAATACAAAACAAGGATCTTTCTGCCTTCGAAAAGGTTTTTATAATTTCACTTTAAATCTAAATTGAACACACATTTCTTTCAACGAATTACATTTATTTAACATTTAAAGATTGGCATTGCTTTTACAGATACTATTTTACTTTACACTTAAACAAATAGTAGGGCCCTACGGCTGCTCCATGACAGTGCGCACGTATTTGAGAACATCTGGGTGGGCCAGGATCTTCATGTGATCGACGCCCTGGAGGGCCAGAGTATTGATATGGGAGCTGCTATATCCCGACCAGTATTGGCAGGCGCGCAGGGAGCGCTGATTGACGGTGCCATCGCCCAGGCCCATGATAAGTTTGGGCGTCTCCCCCGAAATGTCCGACTTTTTGTACTGCAATCTGTGGTTACCCATTAGCCTTTCAATTGGTAAAGAAATCTCAAATGAACTCACCTCTCCACCGTATCGATACCATCCCCGTACAGGCAATGCAACTCCACATCGGGCGGACTAAAGTTTTGAGTGTATCGCATCGTATCCTTGCGCATTTCCCAGCCAGTCATATAATCAAGGTCGTAGAAAAAGTCCTGGAGCTGTGCCATTGTATAGTTTCTGCTCGGCGTCATGGCCAGCACCTCGGAGGGTTTCCAGAACAGCGGCGATGGCAGTAGCCAGGCGGTCGAGGGATGTGTTATCTGCTCTGCTTTTAAGATTTTGGCACTCAAGGCGAACGAGTCGAGATCATCGCCCATGGCAAACACCTTCACCGCCTTGATACTGCCGGCCCAGGCGCCCGCCAAGCTGATCTGCCGCCTCACATATTTGTTTTTCCATGCCAGAGTTTGCTCCTGCAGGAAGACCAGCGTCATGGGGCTGCCCATGCTGTGGGTGATAAAGGTGACGGCCGACTGGTTGTTGGCCTCGTAGGTGTCCTCCACCAATTGCTTGAGATCGATGAAGAATTGCTTATTTTCATCTGTAATTTAGAATTTTCTCTTAAAAGAATTATTTTACTTTAAAATTAAGAGGTGACTTACTCGGCGCCTTGCGGAAATCGTAGGGTGCTCCATGGATATTCAACCGGCGCACATAGCCCATGTCCACCAGAACATTGGCAATGTCCTTGAAGTAGGCCCCAGCACTGTTCCTCGTGGGATCAATCCATTCCACCACCTCGGGATCGCCCCAGCCGGGAATCCGGGTCTCCACTCCGGGCGTATTGTGTGTGGTTCTCGTGGCCTTGTCGTAGTACAACTTGACATTGTCTATCCAGCAGTAGACCATGGGTATAACGAGCTGTTCCAGATCCAGCCAGAGATTGTACCAATCGTGGGTCTTTTCGCACACAAAATACGGGGAATTGTTCTTGTTCAGCCGGGCATCCAGCTGGGAGCCGCCATCGCCAGGAACTGGTAGTATACACACGGGTAAGTAGTGACCTTGAGGGGAATATTGATTTTTTGTTGTTGTTTTCTTACCAAAAATCACAGGCGAGAGCTTGGGCGGGGGTGGCGGCTTAGGAGGAGCGTTGTCCTTGTGCTTTTTAACAAACGGCCAGGGCCAAAAGCAGTCGCCCAGGCCCACAAAAGCGGACAGGAGCAGCAGCACCCAAAATATACCCGAGTTGAGCCTCATTGTGCAAAGTGTGAGATGTGCGTTTGCAGGCAAACAAAGCCGGAGTGACGCCTGATGGAGGGGTTATCGGATCGCGCCACTCGAGATAAAGGTCTGGGACATAAACAAGTGAATCACAGCCTGCAGCCTGTAATGAAATTACAGTTGTCTCTGAAAGTTGACCTTTGCGCGTATTTCTTTTTTTGCGGAAATCCGGGGCAAGTGGCTTATCATGGCCCCCCACACGGCGACGGCGACGTCACGAGCTCAGTTTAATGTTTAAATTTAAACAAAGAAACGTTTTTTCGTAAACATGTTGTTGTTATTTTTCTTATCTTTTATTTCGCAGTTTGTTATGGTCTAGCTAGAGGTGGCAAAAAATTCGATATTTTTGCTATCGAATAATCGATTTGTTTCGCCATTTTGATAACTGGGAAAAATTGTATAAAAAGTATAGAAAAAATTAAAATATCATATATTCAAAATATCATTGACATTTAAATCAATTTATTTTTAATTTCTAAACAATCTTTTTATTTAAGAAAATAATTCCAATAAGAATGTAGAGAATACCCCTAACCAGTTAGTTATCGCTTTTGATTATTACTTAGTCCATCACTAGCAAAGCCGGCAAATAAAATTGTTTTCAAGTTTTTAATTTTTAAGTATTAGCAACAAACAATAATCAAACCCCCATTGAGATGCAGGATTTCTTCAGCGTGCTGCTGCCGGACGTGAAGAAGGAGCTGCGCCGCGGCATCATCGAGTGCTCGAAGCGTGGCCTCCTCCACAGCACCAAGTGGCTGGCGGAGATGCATCACGGGCTCTGCGATGTCCATATCGACAATGAGGCGCCGGACAGCGACCGGACCTTCAGCGATTGCCAGCTGGAGGGCATTGCGCCGGCGGAGTACAGCGACTACTTCCTGGCCAAGAGCTACTACGACGTGCGGGAGTACGACCGGGCGGCCCATGCGGTCCGGAACTGTGAGTCGAGTGTGCCGCGCTTCTTGCACTTCTACGCCACGTACATGGCGCGCGAGAAGCGCCGCCTGGACTCTACCACCGACCAGGCCAATCTCACCGAGCCGAATCAGATGCGGGACCTCGCCGATCTGCTGGCCACGCTGCGCACGGAGTACGGCAAGAGCCGGTTAGATGGCTACGGGATCTACCTGTATGGCGTGGTCCTCAAGGCCCTGAATCTCAACCATGCCGCAGAGCAGATGCTCATCCAGGCCATCCGACTGGTGCCCATGCTGTGGGGCGCCTACCTGGAGCTCTCGCCGCTCATAATGGAGAAACAGAAGCTGCTGAGCCTGCAGCTGGGCGGGCACTGGATGCGGCACTTCTTCATGGCGCACACCTACCTGGAGCTGTACCTCAACGACGATGGCCTGAAGATCTACGAGGATCTGCAGGCGTCGGGCTTTGGCAAGAGCATCTACCTCATCGCCCAGATGGCCCTGGTCTATCACAACAAGCGGGACGTGGACAAGGCCATCGAGCTGTACCAGAACCTGCTCGAGAGCGATCCCTATCGCCTGGACAACGTGGACACCTACTCGAACCTGCTGTTTGTCAAGGAGATGAAGACGGAGATGGCCCAGTTGGCCCACAAGGCGGTCAGCATCAACAAGTACCGCCCGGAGACGTGCTGTGTGATTGGCAACTACTACAGCATACGCTGTGATCACCAGGTGGCCATTTCCTACTTCCAGCGTGCCCTCAAGCTGAATCCCAAGTATCTGGCGGCCTGGACCCTCATGGGTCACGAGTTCATGGAGCTGAAGAACACAAATGCCGCAATACAGAGCTACCGCAAGGCTGTGGAGGTCAACAAGCGGGACTATCGCGCCTGGTATGGCCTGGGACAGGCCTACGAGATCATCAAGATGCACTACTACAGTTTGTACTACTTCAAGATTGCCCACCAGCTGAGGCCCTACGACTCCCGCATGCTGGTGGCTCTGGGCGAGACGTACGAGAAGCTGGACAAGTGCGAGAACGCGGTCAAGTGCTACTGGAAGGCCATCGATGTGGGTGACATCGAGGGCATTGCCATGTACAAGCTGGCCAATCTGCACGAGAAGCTGGGCGACCATGAGACGGCAGTGCATTGCTACATTATGTACTGCGAGGATGAGCGGGCGGCCACCGATAAGCAGAGCCTCTACCAGGGCTTCATCACCCTGGCCAACTACTACGAGAAGAAGGGTGACTACGACAGGGCCGCCTTCTACGCCTACAAGTGTCTGGATTCGGATGATGTGGGTTTCTTTCTAAGTTAAAACCCACAGAAGTTAACAGAGTTCCTCTTTCCTTTCCAGCGCAAAACCGAGGCCAAGGCCTTGCTCAAAACCATCGACTGGAAGCGGGATTGTCAAAAGAAAACTGTGAAACCCACGCCTGCTGTGGTGGCCAATGCAGAGACCAGCTCCGAGGATGAAATGGAGTGGGAGCTGCCAGACGTACGAGCCCGTACAACCGGAACAACCACATCGTCATCCGCCCAAGCTGGGACAAGTAGTAGTTCCACGAGTAACCTGCGCCCAGGCCGTACCCTAGTCGAGGGCATGCGCCGAACGCAAACCAGCACCAAGACGAGTCTCGCACCAACCGCTGACAACAGCAGCTCCACAACCATACCCACTCCTGGCACTTCTGCCAACGCTGCAGCGGATCCACAGCCAGGCTCGGATGAGGCCAGTTCCATGGAGATATCCAGTGTGTCCATCGATTAGATGGGCTTGAAAACAACAATTGTAAAAATTCCGTTTTGTTTTTATGAATTATGTAAATGTTTTCGAAGCCTAAGTAAATAGTTTGAACGAATCCCAGCGAGGAGTTGCCTAAAGATGAGTGGGTTTCAGGAAGAAGAGTCCTAAGATTTGTAGATTTTATTTTATTTAGATAAAAACATGTTTTTTTTTTAACAAGGTAAACAGCTTTTCTGGTTAGAAAGTTATGCAAATTTTAAGAGTTACAAATTTCATTCTCTTTCCCTCTCTCTTCTCAAAACTCCTTGATCCACTGGGCTATAATGGCCGCCTCCTTCTGCCTGGCATCGCGCACCGAAGGCGGATCAGCCGGATCAGAGTGACGCAGATCCAAGTGATGGGCGCCCTCCGGCAGGATGATCACAAACACCTTGTCATTTGGCGCCTGCAGGACACCGCCGCCGCTCCAGGGATCCAAGAGACCATTGCTAAAAATGATATTCGTGACAGACTCGATGTTCCTGCCACCATACCTCAAGATGATGTCATATGGCTTGGGCGTGAGCCGGTAGTTCTTGTAGCACTTGTCGGCAAACTCCTTGAAGTTCCAGGTGGAGGGGCGGAACATGGTCTCGGTGCCGTTGGAGCAGAAGGGCATCACCATCTGGTTGCAGGTCTGTATGTCCCAGCCGGAGGCATCGGCACTGGAGCTCACCGAGGTATCCAGACACTTGGCCGAGCCCGTGTAGTTGGTGTACACGGCCAGGGCACTGGCCATGGCATGCAGCAGATCGGCGTCCGTGGAATGCAGATCCTTCAGGTAGAAGCACACCTGGCGCACCGGATAGGCGGGCAGGGGGGCCAGGAAGCTGCTGTTGTAGGGATAATTGACCATGGCCAGGTTGCTGTAGACCTCCTCCACGTAGTCGAGAAACTGCTTCAGATCGCCGTCGGTCTTCAGGGGGGTGCAGAGATTAAACGCCTCCGAAATCTGCTTCTTGCCGGCGTCATTCCCGCCCAGCGATTCAAAGAGTTTCCACGACCTGGCTATGTTCACGGTGCAGTTGCCATTGTAGGCATTCTGGAAGACGGAGGTGGCTATCCTGTAGAAGATGTCGCAGTCGGTGATGCCGGGGAACTGCAGAATAGGCGCCGAGGCGGCCAGAGCTCCGTGCACCAAATGGGGGTACTTCATCCGGAACCAGGCGGCCAGCATGCCGCCATAGGATCCTCCGAAGGCCACCACCGGCATCTGGCGATCGTTCTTCAAGAAGGTGATCAACATGGCGTAATCCTCCAGCGTTTGCTCCACCGTAAAGTAGGCCAAGTGCTCTGGCATGCTGCTGTTGAAGGTGGAGCTGCCAAAGGGCAGGGACTTGCCATAGTAACGATGCTCCGCAAAGATCACCAGAGCCCGCTGCAGCTGCGCCTGTTCCCAAAGAAATCCGGTATTCTGGGCGAAGAGTTCGATGTCCCCCTCGTTTCCGGTGTAAAAAAAGATGGGTGTGCGGGCATTGCTCTTGTCCACGAACGAGTCGTTGTACAGATACCGGATATTGAAGGTGGCGTTGATCAGGAAGCTGAAGTGATCCAGGGGCACCTGGAACTCCTTGATCTCGTACTGATAGCGCCTCTCCTCCCCCGTCCCGTGACACTGGCATCCAGCGATCACAAGGATCAGTAGGATCCCCCAAACTGCAGGCACTGCACCTTGCTCCCACATTCTGCTGGAGATCAGATTAAATCGGATGAGAAAATACGACTGACGCACGGGAGGGGTCAAACGGCAGTTTTCTCTGTTCTTCTTTATCTCTAAGCCGGGCTTTTATAACATGCAGTGCTGCCAGATGCAAATTGGCTTGGCGTTGCCAGACTTGGATATATATCGATATATCGAATGCTCAAAGAAGTAATCGAAAATCAGCTGTTTTTTGTTTTGGCCCCAAAAGTTGAGAACTTATCAAAATGATTAGAAAATTAGTATTTAACGCGAAAGTTGTATTAAAACAGCAGCCTAAAGTGAGTTCGAACGAAGCATCATCATTCAAGTTTCCAATGCATTCATAATTTTGCAGTTTCAACTTGTAAAACACCTAGCAACCAATACCGAAAGTCCAAAGATTGTGCAACTGCAACAGATTCACATAGATGAAGCCGTCAAGCTGGAGCCCAATCTGTCCATATTCACGCCCGAGGTGTGGCGCCGGGCCCACGAGACCTTTCAGAATCACGGCTTGGAAACGGGGAACTTCCTGCGCATCGTCACCGGAAATCCGGGCGTGCTAAGGCGAACGCCGGACAAGATAATCAACAGTTTGGAAATCTGGCGAGCCTGCCAGTTTGGCGAGAACCTGCTTCACCTGCTGCTCACCAAATATCCCGAGCTGCTGGACGTTAGCGACTCCCACCAGCTGCTCTCCCACATTGGCTTCCTGAAGAGTCGCGTCTCCACAAGCAAGAATGTGTGGAAGCTGCTGATGAACAGTCCGGATGTGATAGCCCAGCCGGAGGAAGTCGTCGAGGAGAAGCTGAATCTAATGGTGGATGTCATGCGCCTTGAGGTCCCCGAGATTGTCAAGTCCTGCGCTCTGACCCTGCCCTTCGAGGAGCTGCGCTGTCGCCACGCCTTCCTGTTGCGCTTGGGCTTGTTCAAGCCGCGTCCCCTGAAAGCGGATCCCGACGAGCCCACGACGAACCCGAAGCTCTACCAGATTACGGACACCTCGGAGAAGACCTTCGCCACAAAGATCTGCCATGTCACTCTGCCGGAGTTCGAGGCCTTCAAGGAACTGTACGCCAAGGAGCTGGAGGGAAAGTCCAGGCGTTCCAAAGAGGCTGAAGATCTTAGCGATGATGAGGATTAATCTGGGTTACGGAAAATAAATTGTTTAAATCTAGTTACGGTTGGTTTGAAACTTGGATAAGCAATCGAATATGTCATTTTTGGCTTGAAAAATGGGTGACCAAATAATCGATATTAGGATTATTTATCTTTTTGCCATCTCTAGCTACATATTTCTCGGAGTAAAAGATTAAAAAATAAAACAAAGCAACCCGCCGCAAGTTAAAATGGAAGTGTGTTAACAACTATGTAAGTTACAAGGCGGCAGTCATTCAGAGAGTCGGTGCAAAAACGTTTTCCAAGGTTTTTCTTGATATTTTTATTTGTGATTTTCTATCTTTGTTTGTGGGTAAGTGCGCGGATGCGTCTGTGTGTGTGTGTGCGTGTGTGAGTGCGAGCGGGACGGCACCACTCGGAGTAGCGGTTGTCAAAAACAGCTGATTTTGGTTCGGTCCAGGTCTCTGCCAAGGGGGGTAGTGGGGTGGCAGGGGGGGGTGGTGGCCAGCACTCACCTGTAAGCTTTCGCTGTTTTTTTTTTTTTTTTTGTAATTTTCAAAATTTGGTTAATTTTTTGACTTCCCATTTTCCCACTTATTTAAGGATAATTTTTTATTGAACTTAGACGAAAAAGAAGTAAACAAAAAGGAAAATGACATTTCTTTCATGACAGTTTTTTGGTGTCCTGTCAAAACAGCTTAAAACTAACTTTATCCTTTACTTTCTTCACCTTTTTCCAGCTGCTTTGAGGGCAATCCTGCTCGTAACTACTCGTAACTCCCCTTGGTCCTGCAGCATGCCGCTCATCGAAGTGGGCTCCTCCGCCGGTACCGGCGGAGTTTATCCGGAAAATGGCACCAAGCAGCTCCACACCAAAACCACACAGAGCCTGGCCAAGCCGGAGGCCAGCTTCAATTCCGAACCGGCGGCGGCAGCGGGATCGCTGCTCTCTCTGTTCAACTTGCAGGGCCAAAAGTGGCAGCAGGTCTTTGACTTGGACAAGGTCATCAAGCAGCTGCGAACGGCGGAGAAGACATATTTGAGGGGTGGGAAGAACTCTAGCACTGCTGCTGCTGCTGCAGCCGCTGCCGCCGCAGGAGGGGGAGATCAGCCACAGCAGGCGAAGGTGCAGGTGCAGCGCCTGCAGTCGGCGGACATGGCTTACTATGACTTGGTGCCAAAGCTGGCCTCGCGGGATATAGTGCTCTGCGGATCCTGTTCGGGCAGCTACACGAAGGCAGGGTTCCAGCATCACATTGCGCTGCAGCATCCCAGCGTTTGGGAGGCCACATCCAGCAAGGTCGTCAGCCCCAATGGAAATCATGCCATTGCCGGGGCGGGCGGCGGCGACGCGCGTCTCACTGCCACGGAGAGTCACAACAGCCAGGAGGCTGGCGGAGGCAGCCTTGTGGCCCATTCGCCCACGGACACGCTGCTGTCCGCCTCAACCCTGTCCAGCTGCTCCAATGGATCGAGCAGCTCGGCCTCGCTCCAGCATCCGGCTGGCACCTCATCGTCCTCGTCCTCGTCGTCGCGCCACAAGAGCAGCAGCAGCAAGAGTAGCAGTTCCTCCTCCTCCAAGGGCAGCAGCGGCGGCGGCGGCGGTACCTCCTCCTCCTCCTCCGGCGGTAGTCGGTCACGCTCCAAGTCATCGAAAAATCGCCACCACTCGTCTCCGGCACCGGCGGCAGCGGAGCACAAGGAGTCCAAGGGATCGAAAAAGAGCGGCGGCAGCAGCAGTGCCATAGCAGCTCCTCCTGTCAAGGAGGAACCTCCAGCTGCAGCCACTGCCCCTGCCATCACAGTCTTCTCCTCCTCCAGCAACTCATCCTGCAGTCTACCGCCCACGCCCGCCGCCGTGGCTGCCAGCGATTTGGGAACGGGTCTGGGGGTCAATAGCTACTCACCTGCAGAGGCGGAAAAGCTGCCCGAGCTGCAGCCAAGGAAAAAGGTAAGGAATATCTATAGTTTTCTTTGTGAAAATATCATTAAAATCTGCTTCCAGCTAAAGGGCTCCAGCGACCATCGAACAAAAGCGGAAAGAGAGAAGAACAAAGAGAAAGCCTTGGTGAATCCTTACGAGCAACAGCAGCAGGTGCTCAGCGAGCTAGACCAGGCTGTCTCCTCCATCACAGCGGGTGCTCTAGTCGAGCAGCAGCAGCAGCAGGTGGTGGCGCCAAATGAGGATGATGAACTGCCTCTGCCCAACACCTCCGATGAGAACTCCATTTCCCAGACCCTCGACGAGATGCTGGACAGCAAGCTGATCAACGAGATCCTCAACAACTTTGATGAGAGCGCCTTGGACACATCCCAACAACAACAACAACAGCAGCAGCAGCAGCAGCCGTCGCAAAATGGAAATCCTCTGCCACATCCCGCTCAGGCCACCAAAAGACTGCGCTTTGAGGACGCCAACGACACGGGCGAGGGCTATGCCAGCTATCCGCAGGTCTATGCGGCCTCCGCGGAGGAGGAAGTCCAGCAGCAGGAGCTGACCACCATTGATGCCATGCAGCTGCAGCAGCTGATATACCAGCAGCAGCAAATGCTGGATCAGCAGCAACAGCAGGAGCAGCAGCACCAGCAGCAGGATCAGAAGCTGCTGCAGGATCAGGAGCAGCAGCGCCAGTTCAGCGTTTACAATGTGCAATCGCTGACGGACGAGGCTTTGGCCCATCCCCAGCAGCAGCAGCTGGAGGAGCACATGATCCTGCCCAGCATCATATACGAGATCAGCGACTCGAATCCCGTCTCGATGCTGGAGCAGCAAAAGGTCATAGCCGAGTTCCTAACTCAGGCCGGTTACGAGAACGTGGATGTGAATGTCCTGGCCCAGACGACGGGCACCGGCATGGAGTCGGCCACCAGCCACAACCACAACCACAATCACTTGGCGGATGAGCTGAGCGACTTTGAGTTCAGCAAACTGGAGACTGTTAGCGACACCGTTAAGACTGTTAAGCTGGAGGCCACCACCACCGGCGGCCCAACCAGCCAGCCTCCTCAGGTCAACCATCATCATCACCACCACCACTCTTCGCTGGAGGACAGCTTCTTCAATGTGATGCTGTACTCGGGCTCACCGCGACCCCTGGCGCTGAACACCTTCGGCATGGTCAAGCTGCCCCAGGGTCTGGGTGTCACCTTTCGCAAGAATCTGCTGACCACGCGGAAGGCCAACAACAGTTTGCTCTCCCTGACGGGCGGCAGTCACCTCGGAGTGGTTGGCCAGCTGGCAAGACCCCCGCCGCCGCCGGCAACCAACACATCCTCGCCACTAAGCAATGGCTTGCCGGCCAAGAACTCTTCGGCCGGGAGAACCATTTATGCCCAGAGATCGAGCGTGATTGCCCAGGATCGGTTGCGATGCAATAAGAGGGCGCTCCTGGCTCCAGTGGGTAAGATCGGTGGAGGTGGGGGGCCCATGACGCCCAAGCGCCTGAATGAGCTGCTAATGGGTAAGCAGGTGAAGAAGGAGGCGGCGGCGGAGAGGGAGAGCGAGGAGGCAGATCAGCAGCAGGAGGAGGACAGCAGCAAGCAGCTCACCCACAGCTTTTACGAGAAGCGTCGCCGCCTGCTCCGCCCGCTCCAGAGCCACCACAATGCCAGCCAAAGTTATAGCCACAGCCACTCGCCACAGCAGCAGCAGCAGCAGCATCTCCTGAAGAAGCAGCTCCTGCGCACCCTGTCCGATGGCAGCAGCAACATGAACATCAGCCACACTCCCAGCGCCAACAGCAGCAGCAGTAATCCCCCCTGGAAGGGCAACAGCTCCAGCTCCAATCCGGGAGGCAGCAACTCCAGCTCCACTCCAACCAGCAGCGACTTGATGCGCGTCTTTGTCGGATCTTAGTCCCTGAGACTCGCTGGCATGCACGCAACCCCAATTATACATAAAAACAATCGATTTTAAGTTTAGTTTTTTTAAATCTATTTTAAATTAATTATAAATATGATTTTTTCATTTTTTTCAAGTGATAATTAGTTACCGATTACTTAGTTGATTGTATGTAGTTTTCCCGTTTAGTCTACGCACTAAGTTTAGTTTAAAAATACGTATTTTACGGATATATATTATTTCTGTAATGCATTATTTATAAAACGCTGTATACTTTTAAAAAATAATACAAGAGCATGCCTAAGTTCAATATAATTGCGAAACTAGTGTCTTGGGGATTATTTTTCAAGGGAATTGGGAAAATGAGAGTGATTTCTACAGCAACAACCATTTTTACATCTCCATCGCCACAGGTGTGGCGCCGGGCACACAGACCTTTCAGAATCACGGCTTGGAAACGGGGAACTTCCTGCGCTAAGGCGAACGCCGGACAAGATAATCAACAGTTTGAGAACCTGCTCCAGCTGCTGCTCACCAAGTATCCCGAGCTACTGGACGTCAGCGACTCCCACCAGCTGCTCTCCCACATTGGCTTCCTCAAGAGTCGCGTCTCCACAAGCAAGAATGTGTGGAAGCTGCTGATGAACAGTCCAGATGTGATAGCCCAGCCGGAGGAAGTCGTCGAGGAGAAGCTGAATCTAATGGTGGATGTCATGCTCCTTGAGGTCCCCGAGATTGTCAAGTCCTGCGCCCTGACCCTGGCCTTCGAGGAGCTGCGCTGTCGCCACGCCTTCCTATTGCGCTTGGGCTTGTTCAAGCCGCGTCCCCTGAAAGCAGATCCATCCTCCATCATCCACCATCCATCCTCCCTCTGCTGGCTACTATTGATGAATTGTCCATTGCCAACTCTGTTTATTTAATATATTTAATTTAAAAAAAAAAAACAACAAATTAACAAAAACGATAAAACAATAACTGTAATTAAAGGGAAATTTAAATGTTTACGACCATCGCTCTGGACGGAAATTTGAGAGGCTGCACCAGTAGTTAAACTGAGGTTTTATGATGTCCTCGGACCCATGAATCTCCTCTGGCTTCGAGAGGTCAAAAGGCAGACCTATTTCAATGGGTAACTTGCGCCGCATGCTTTTGTTGGCCTGCTCTCGGCGCACCTGGTCAGCAATGCACTGGATCACCTCTTTGGTGGGCTGCCCGTAGCCAAAGATACTCAGGTGGCTGAGCCTGGGACAGGATATGAACAGGTCCAGGATGGCAGCATCGCTATTGCCCTTGTAGTTGAAGCAGATTTGCTCCAACTTCTTGAGATTGGAAAACTCCCTCAGCACAGGCTCTTTCACGCCATACCAGATGGGCAGGATCAGTGTGCGAAGGCCGATTAGCTTGGAAATTTGGGACAACTGCTCCCTGGGCAGCGGATTGGCACAATCAAACTCTAGATACTCAAGGAGCTCTGCCTTGTGCTCCACCAGTTTCTCGGTGAGCCTTGCTCCGGTGGTATTTATGCCGTTCTTCGAGTGTATGGTGAGGCTCTTGAGGCTGGGCAGTTGTGCCAGGACCTCGCAATTGCTGTACTCGCCTGGCGATAGCCTGAGCATTTCCAGCTTGGGACAACAGTTCTTTTGGACCATAATTTGGCACATCTTATCCGTGACATCTCCCAGATTAAGCTTTCGCAGCTCGGTAAAGTGCTTGATGATCATTGGCAAGTTCTGCACACGGAAGCACTTGCCCAAGTCCAACTTCTCGATATTGGTGGGCATGCTAAGCATGGTGTCCTTGGACAGGACCTTGCGCCCCAAATAAAGGGAAATCAGATTGCAACAGTAGACTGGAATAAAGCGAAACCGCTCGTCAGAGTCCATCATGGGCAACATGCACTCCAGGTCCTCTATCTGCCCGCCAGATAATTCGTAAAAGACCCGTATATCCCACAGGGTCAGTTTGTAAAGGTCCTGGATATCCCCGCTGCACAAATGACAAATGTCTGCAATGTCCCATTGATTCATTCTGAAGAACTGGCGAGTATTCACGGAGGAGTACAGCCGGGCGGTGGCCATTTGGTAGATAGCCCGGAAGCGCTGGCAGGTCCGGGCGAATCGCAGCCTATCGCGCAGCTTTAGGAACGGCAGGATATCCAGCCAGCAGTCGTTGTTTAGCTTCAAAATGGTGGCCTCCTGTGGTTGCTCCTGCTTCTTGCCGTAGGCATCCGGCTGAAGCCAACTATAGCTGGGCTTCACCTGGAACTGGTTGCCGTCTAAAGAGTGTGTAGGAATTTCCAAGGCTCTAGAATTCATTTTGGAAAAGACAATGAAATTTTAAGGGTAATAGGAAGAGATCTCTCACTTACTTTGCTGCATCCTTGGGGTTGGCAAACAACACCTCGCCAGCCACACAGGGCACTGGGTTCATCGACTCCCTGACCACCTGAATACCTGACACTCGACCGAATTTACTAAAATATGTCATTAAAATGTCCTTCGTTAGCTGCGAAAAATATATAAAAAATCAACTAAAGATCAGGTTCAATCAGCACAGGGACTATACCTGCAGAGGCACCGAAGAAAAGTGCAGTTTTTTAATCGAAATATCATCTTCTGTGTAGGCAACCAAGTCACGAATGTAATAGCTTCTACCTACTAAAGGAAGGAGGTTACACTTTTGAGACCTGGCCTTAGGCTAGTTCGTCCTTTAACTTACATGGTTTCAAGAAATGACCGCACATGTTGCTCATCTTCCTGGCCTTTATTAGAAAATTTACCAATACAAAATTACATGAATATTCTAACTACTACTGAAAACTAAAAATGTAATTTGATTTCTGATGTTTGCTACATGATAATACTACTGGAAATACAAAGATGCCTACGTATTAAAGTCAGGGATTGTAAGTTACAGAGGTTTTAAATTGGAACAAAGCCAAAGAAGGTAATTACTATTTTCTATTTAATTTATTTATTATAATGGTTGAATTAATAATTACTTACAAGTTCTGGTGATCCTGGTAGTTAGTATCCAATAGCATCTAGTCACAAATCCTGCGCAGGATAACCGGTATATCCCGATTCATCCTTAACCACAACAAGAAAAAGCCCCGGAATCTCAGGATATCCCAAAAAAAATGCATTTTTTTTAATAGAATAATAATAATTTTATTTATTATTTTCTATTCGTTTCTCTAAATACTATATACCTTAAAATATATTTAATAAAACAATTTAAAGGAACAAGGATCCTTGAGAAACTCCCCTTTTTCATTCACCATTGAAAGCCTTTTTAGAAAATCTACTCTTCATAGTCGCAAATGTCTCCAGCTCTGCACCCAATTTTGTTGATTTAAAATAAGAGTATTTAATCTGAGAAGTAAGCCAAAACCTATTTTTTATTTTTATTTAATCATTTTAAATTTAAAAATTTCTAGCTACTGTTATACGAGGCTCTTTCGTCGGTATTAATCTGTTATACAAAGCTCTTTTGTTGGTATTAATCACTTTAGTCCGTTATGGTCACACAGCTGCCGGCGTTTTTTTTATACAGCTATGCAATTTGTTTTTGTGCCATTTATGCCCTGATCCTGATTATCCTTTTGTCGAAATGCGTACGCCTAATGCGCACCTGCTCCTCCTCGCTGTCCTGCCTCACCTCCTGACCGTGCAGGGAACCCTCTCTCCCGATAGCCAGAAATCGAAAGGCAAAAAAGAACCAAATGTGCTGCGTGGCCCCCAAGACAACGATGTCTTCGACCTGGGACTGGTGAGCCCGGAACCCCTGGCCAAGGACATTCTGGCGAATCATAGGGCGTACTTCAAGGAGACGGGCTTGAGGCGCTTCAATGGCACTACCTTGGGCTATGTGACGCCGGTGAGTAGGAGACCACCACATCTCGAATTTGTGCATTCGTTGCATTGTTTACTTTAATTCGCAGTGGAACTCCCACGGCTATGATGTGGCCAAGATGTTTGCCAAGAAGTTCGACATCATTTCGCCGGTGTGGCTGCAGGTGGTGAAGCAGGGCAATGGCTATGCCATGGCCGGTACCCATGACATTGACGCCGGCTGGCTGACCGATGTCCGCAGGAAGGGAAAACTGGCCCACAATCAGCGGACGGTGAAGGGTATACCTGAAACGCAGATATATGTTAATCCCTGAACTTAATCCTTGTGAATTTCAGTGTTTCCCCGGTTTATATTTGATCACTTTACTGATCGCGACATCAAGCTGCTGCTCAGCGATGCCCAGGAAAGGACCAAGGTCAACGACGTGCTGATCAAGTGCTGCAAGGATAATGGCTTCGATGGGCTGGTCTTGGAGGTGTGGTCTCAGCTGGCAGGGCGTATAGATGACAAGATCCTCTACGCCTTGGTCCTGCAAATGGGTGGGTTTTCCCCCTTGATTCCGTTCTATATAAACTCCAGCTCATCCTCTTTTTTCTTGCTCTTTAGCCAAGGAGTTCCAAAAGCAACAGCTGCGCCTTATCCTGGTGGTTCCTCCCTTTCGCAAGGACACGGGCAATCTTTTTGGCGAAAAGCACATGGACAAGCTGTACAAGCATATATTCGCCTTCTCGCTGATGACCTACGACTTCTCCAGCGTCCAGCGTCCTGGGGCCAATGCTCCTCTGTACTTTGTGCGTAAGGCGGTGGAGACCATTGCCCCCCAGGGATGTACCGATATGGAGGCAAAGCGTGCCAAGATTCTGCTGGGCCTGAATATGTATGGCAATGATTACACGCCCGATGGCGGCGGACCCATCACCTTCTCCCAGTACTTGGACCTGGTCAGGCATGTGAAGAAGCACTTGACCTACGACGAGCGAGATGTGGAGAATTTCTTTGAAGTCAAGTGAGTTTTTTGATATTTACTACTTTATATGCAGGATCTGAGTTTTATTTTTCTGTTTTTTAGAAACGAAGACGGTCGCCACATAGTGTTCTATCCCACTTTGTACTCCATTAATGAGCGCATCAAGCTGGCCCAGGAGCTGGGCACTGGCATTTCCATCTGGGAACTGGGCCAGGGACTGAACTATTTCTACGATCTCTTTTAAACTAGCTTTTAGGGGGGCCATGCAATGCACAAGCAACCAATATTCCAGAATAAACTGTCCGCTAAAGTGGCTAAAGCTTGTAATTTTATTTGAAAATAAAGAATATCTTAAACAATTACTGTCTTATTGATTTATTTTATTTTATTTTTTGTTTTATTTTATTTATTTATTATTATTTGTTTGTTTATTTAATTATTATTATTTATTTAACATATTAAAAAAAATATATAAAATAAGTAATAATGAATTAAAAAGGAAGGAAAATAATTTCGGAAAGCCGAGATTTGTATACCCTTGCAGTTTTCCATACGATCATGATATCCACATAAAAATTGATCATAACTAAGCCAAAAATGCAGCAAATTCAAATTGGAAAACTTTTCTGTGCTAGTTTTTTCCAGGTTAACAAAACTGCATCCAAATTTAAAAATTTTTTAAAATCAAAATTTTTGGCCATTTTTGCAAATTTTAATGATGTAACTTTCATTTTTTTTGCAAAAATGGCTCAAAATTAAATTTCTTCCGAACAAAGCTAGAAAGTAGCGCCTGTTAATGCTGATCAAGAATATATATGGTTTATAGGGTCGGAAATGACTCCTTCACTAAATAAAATAATAATAACCTTTAAGAAGATCCAAAAATATCAACATTTTCTAATGGATATTTTTCATATATTTTGATCATTTTTTGAACAAATTAAAGTTTAAAAATTACAAAACTTAGCCAAATGCAACTCAGAAAACAATTCGATCTAGTTTTATTAAGTTGATTATTATGATAATTTAACAAATACAAAATATATAATAAATAATAATAATATATAAAGCCAATAATAAATAAAATTAAATGTTATATGGTAATTTTTGTTTAAACTAAAGCTTAAAAATATCATAACTTAGCCAAAAATGCATTAATTTCAATTCGGAAAGCTGTTCTGGGGTTGTTTTTATAATGTTAATAGATCTGCATCCAAAATTTAAAATTTTAGAAAATCAAAATTTTGGTAAATTTTTGCCAATTTTAATGATGTAACCCCTTTCATTTTTTTGCAAAAATGGCTCAAAATTAAATTTCTTCCGAACAAAGCTAGAAAGAAGCGCCTGTTAATGCTGATCAAGAATATATATGGTTTATAGGGTCGGAAATGAATGCTTCACTAAATAAAATAAAAATACCTTTCAAGAAGACCTATGGAATTTGGGTTCGATTTTTATACAAATATAACTGAAATTTCTATGGCAGATTTGCATATGTTAAAGTCGTTTGATCTAGCATAGCTTTTAAACTAAGATTATTCTAAATAATGTCTTAATCAATGATTATTTTTCGTTGTGTATAATTGTTTGTATTTACTATATACTCCTCTTACATAAGTCCGTTTTACGTGTACCTCCACGAGTGCCGTCCTCTTTATATATTTATGTATACATGCATATAAAGCTCTTATCAATCCCAACCGAAGCCGGATGCCTCTTCGAAAGTCTTTGAATATTTCGGGAATCAGTTCTTTAGAGACTTTCATCCATCGTGGTTCAACAATCTTCTAGTACAAGGATGCACAAGTTCGGAATCTTCTTCTTTTGGGCACTAGCTGCCTATATCCTGCGGCAAGGATCATTCGCGGAGGATCAGTCGGGGTACATTTGCCTGATTGAGAATCCAAAACAAAATCAGTGCGACAGCATTTGTCTTACTGAACTGAACCCACGGCTTAGCGAAATCGTCAAGGCCCAGAACCAAGGGAATACGAAGACCCGTGATGCTGTCAACGAAATCAAATCGAAGCTGGAGACATTGGAGGGGAAAATTGGAGAAGTGCAGCTGAGGGGACGACTACGAAGCGTGGAAAATACGCCGAATAGACGACTACAAGGAGTGGAATCTAAGCTGGAAAGACATCTTCAGGAGGTGCAAACCAAGGTGGAGGCTAAACTTGAAAAAAGCCTGCAGGAGGTGCAAACGAAACTGGAGGCTAAACTGGATGAAAGTGTCCAAGCGGTACAAAAAATTGAAAACCAACTTCAGCTTGTTGTAAATCAACTGCAGGCAGTGCTAAACAAGATAGATGCAGCCAAGGTGGAAACTCAAGTACATCCCATATCGAATAAGACGGCAGCCTCCCAACAAGCAGCCAAGGCAGCAGTCCCTGCTTCAGCCACGACTACGATACCATCTGGATTCGAGCTAATAGGTACCAGATATTTTAGAATTGTATATAAAAGAGTGGAATGGCGGACTGCTATAACAAGGTGTCGTGAGATGGGAGGTTACTTAGCCGCCTTTCGAAATGAAGAAGAACTTAACGCAATTAAACCAAAACTTGACATGAAAGAGGTCTATTGGCTAGGCATTAATGATCATAAAAATAAGGGCCACTTCGTATCTGTTGCCTCAGGCAAGCCCGCACAATTTTTAAAGTGGAGTACGGGAGAACCAAACGACGAAAATCATACGGAGAACTGCGTCAGATTGGGAAAAGGGAAAATGTTCGACACCTGGTGTTCTATAAGATTGCCTTTTATTTGCCAGGCGGATAATGAAACTTAGTAAAATTCGTATTTATATTTTAAATAAAGTTATATTTTAAAATAATAATACTACTTTTTGTTGTTAATTAAACATTGTATGGTATTAATGTTGCTACTTAGGTACACCTCCTTGGGAAATATATATAAACGAGCATGCAGAGTGTGCAGTCATCGCCATAAATATGTACAGTGGACAAATAAAGTTTAAGTACATTCTAGTTCTGCAACTAAATGCATGTAAAAACCTACTAAAAAACAAGATAGAAATTTTTAAAAAGCTTTTCAGTTGCTTATTTAATATAAAAACTAAATAATGAAAATTAAAATTATAAAAATACTTCATGATTTATGTCAAAAAAGTTTAAGTACGCTTAGAAAAAATTTAACTTCTGTCTCCTTAATATTTAGTTGGACCTCCTTTTGCTGCAATGACTGCTTGAAGACGTCGTTGCATGCTATTTACCAACACTTTGGTATCATTTTGTGTTATTTTCTCCCACTCAGATTGAATAACTTGCTTAAGAGACTCCTTTGATGATATTTGGTGCTTTCTGATCCTTTTATCCAGCAAATTCCAAATGTGCTCAATGGGATTGAGGTCTGGAGACTGTGGAGGTGTATGTAATTGCTTGCAGTTATAAAGAAGCCACTCCTTAACCAAATATGAGGTGTGTTTGGGGTCGTTGTCCTGTTGAAAGAGAAATGAAGTCTCGTTTAACTGGAGCTGAGCCGCGCTGTCCTTAAGATTCTCCTTCAAAATTTTTAGGTATGCATGCTTGTCCATTGTAGTGTTTATAAAGACAAGTTTTCCGACTCCAGCTGTCGCCATGCAGCCCCAAACCATCACGTTACCGCCTCCATGCTTAAGGGGGTCTTCTCATTGGGCAACTTTTTTTTTTTCGATTTTTTTTTTTTGGCCTAAATTTATAGCTTGGGATGGTGTGTATATGTCCCCAA
Organism: Drosophila bocki; assembly: GCA_008042715.1. Classification (NCBI taxonomy): domain Eukaryota; kingdom Metazoa; phylum Arthropoda; class Insecta; order Diptera; family Drosophilidae; genus Drosophila; species Drosophila bocki. The sequence continues at coordinate 67,863 of VNJY01006664.1, read as the reverse complement.
AAGGGACAAGCATTCGAAATACTTTAGAAGATACAGCCTTTTTTGTGAAGCAAGTTCTTCGCAAAATAAGCTTTTTTCAAACTTCAAACGCGTTTATCTCGAAACCACGTTTTTCGAACTGGCGGCCATGATATCTCCAGTTCAACTGAACCGATTTTCATGAAACAAAGTGGAATCGACGCAGAATTGTCACCATTCTCGGGTGACGGAACAGATTTAAAAAAAATTAAAAAAAAGCCCGAAATCGAAATTTTTTTTTGAATGGCCGCCATTTTGTTTAAAAAAATTTAAAAAAAAATCTGTTCCGTCACCCGAAAATGACATCAATTCTGATTATAACCCCGTTTTCTTTTTTCATTTCGGACGTTCTGGAGACCCTGAATCGTGGCCGCCAGGACGACACCTTTTTTTTCGACCACCAAGTTTGAAGTCTCATTACTCTTTGAACAACCCTCGTATCGAGGCAAGAACAACTTTTTTAGTTACTTTGAACATTTTTGAATACAATAAATAAAAAAAGTTTTCAATTATTCTTTGCGTTTTCAAATAAGATTTTTTTTAAAAAGGGTCCAAAAAACGGCTTTTGAATGAGAAGACCCCCTTAACGGTTGGGGTTAAATTTTGTAGATCCATTTCTCTATTGGGCTTTCTCCATACTTTTTGAGACCCATCGGAACCAAAAATGTTGAATTTGGACTCATCACTCCAGATGACATTATCCCAAAATGATTCCGGCTCGTTTAAATATTTATTTGCAAAATCTAGCCTCTTCTTCCGGTTTACAATAGAAATGAAAGGCTTCCTGCGAGGTGTTCTTGCGTTGTACCCGTTCTTGTGGAGCACATTTCGTACCGTTTGAGGGTGAACTTTTTTGCCTGAGCTTTGTAATAGTTCCTCCTGTATTTTAGGTGCAGAATTTTTGGGATTGGCTTTTACTGAGCCCAGGATTTGGCGTTCGTCTCTTTCAGACAATATTTTTGGACGACCCGATCTTGCCTTTACTTCCAAAGTTCCAGAGTTTCCGTAGGAATTAATTATAGTTTGGACACTTGATGGAGGCCTCTGAACTATCCTGCCAATGACACGAGCTCCTTTTACTTCCAAATAATGTTTTAACATTATTTTTCGCGTTTCAAGTGGTATTTCGCTTCCTCGACCCATCTTTACTCTTCACGACAGCTATACCAAATGAAATGAGCTTAAAATGCATAAAAAACAACAGCACCAGAAGTAGACTAACGGAAGAATGCACGATCACCGCTAGATTTGCCATCAAAATTCCATGGAAAGAAAGAGATGGCAAACGTACGTAAACTTTTTTGGCGTTTTTTTTTGGCCATTTCTTTCGTTTTTTAGGAATTTTAAAAGTACGCTGAAGTTACAAAAGTTGGTTTATTATATTTAAAGTCTTAAAAGCTTACTTAATGAAATCCTAAAAAAAAAATTCCATTTTGATAAGTCTTGTTGCTAATTTTGACCAAAAAACAGAGAAGTATAATTTGTACTTAAACTTTATTTGTCCACTGTAGCTATTATCAATCCCAACTTAGATCGGATGCTTCTTCGAAAGCCATCGAGGGATTCCGAGAATCCGTTGATAGGAGACTTTCACCTTCACTCTTGAACTCTGAGTAAACAGAGCTCTTAGCTACAAACTGTACTTTTGTTCAGTGCCGATTGCTGAACTAATTCATAAATAATTTGCAATTTATTTAATTTTTGATAATAAACCTATTGTTTTTAATAAAAATATTTTAGTAAAATAATATTCAAGTTTAAGTAACAAAGGGACAAAGCTTATAACCAGATATATATGGTTTATAGCAGAGCTCGCAGGGTTGAGTCCCGATTTCCAAAAAGGTCTCAACATTAAGGTTACGTAACCGGTTAGCGGCGAAAAGACTCAACGAGAGATCTGCCATGGGCCCTTTTTCTATTCTCTCTCGGTTGAAGCGGAGAGAGCGGGCTCGCGGTCTTAAGTGTGACCGGTCTCTTCGCGGAAAGTTCTCGCTGTTAATTTGTACATTTCGCGTAGCGTCAGTTGATTGTTTGCACAATTTCTTAATTTTTGACAACAATCATTTAAAAATGTAAATGATTAAATTAAATTAAATGATTAAAATAAATAACAAATGAAACAAAAAGAAAAAAACATTTAACACAAACTTGAGTTTATTTCTTTATTAATTTGTGTTTAAATTGTTTGTAGAATATATTTTTAATTTTTCGTAAAAATACGAGTGCTTCCCTCTCCCTCTCTCTCAGGCACTCTTTTCGACTCAGAAGCGAGCGAGTAGTTTCTTTGCCGCTTCGTTTCCCGAAAGCTTTGTATTTGCGATCTTCCGTTACAGTTAACCGGAATCGCAAACAAAGCAAAGAAGCGCGAACATCTGCGAGAGAGACCCTTTTCAGACTATTTGGTTGTTTCTCTCTCCGAAAGAATTCGAATGATCTAAACGGTTGACCGTTTTGTGCGAGCTCTGGTTTATAGGGTCGGAAATGACTGTTTCACAAAATAAAATCAAAATACCCTTCAAGGAGACCAGAATTATTTGAAACAAATAAACAAAAACAAAATATTTCTTCAATTATTATTTTAAATATATTTAGGTGAGTTTTTAAATTAATTTTAAAATGTAACAAACTTTATTAAGTTGTATAACAGTTTTGGTATGTTATCTGGTAGATTCTTAAGACTCCTGTTGGTATTTTTTCGACGGCCGAGTTGCGGTCATACCATTAGCCATAGTAAACAAAGTTTATTATCAGAATTGCTTTAAAATGTGCTTAATTCGCAAAATAAGAGTGTTTTCCCTTCTATACAAGTGAAACCTGAAGCTGAATAACTTTAAATACAACCAAGACCCTGCTCTGCAAGAGAATACGCGGTTAAATCCACAAATATTGAGCAATCAAAATGCGATGGCTGTACGCCTGCTTTGTGATCCTGCTCTGCGCCTTGATCTTCTGCGAATATGTGGCCGACTTTGTGGTTCTGCAAAAGTGCAAATGGCCGGAGATTAAGCGAAAGAAGTACGTGGACGATCCGCTGCGAGCCATGATTATAGCGGATCCACATCTCCTGGGACCACATCGTGGCCACTGGCTGGACAAACTCTACCGGGAATGGCATATGACGCGAGCTTTCCGGGCGGCATCGCGGCTCTTTCAGCCGGATGTGGTTTTTGTGCTCGGCGATTTGTTCGATGAGGGCGATATGGTGAGCGATAAGCAGTTCCAGGAATATGTATGGCGGTACTTGAAGATGTTCCACCTGCCGCCGGGTATACCGCTCATCAGCATTGTGGGTAACCATGACGTCGGCTTTCACTACAAGTAAGTATCCAGGACAGAGCTTCCCCCAAAATGAACCTCCTCCGAAACTCATTCTTCCAGAATGCATCCCTTCTTCATGGTGCGCTTCGAGAACTATCTGAACAACTCGCTGGTGAACCTGTACACCATCAAGCAGATTCACTTTGTCCTGATCAACTCAATGGCCATGGAAGCGGATGGCTGCATGTTCTGTACCCAGGCGGAGGATCAGCTGAGGAACATCTCGCGCACTCTCCACTGCATGAAGTATCCGCTGGAGGCGGAGTGCGCCCGAACGCGGCGCCATCCCTATAGCCAGCCCATCCTCCTCCAGCACTTTCCCACATACCGGGTCTCGGATGCCGCGTGCCAGGAGCATGATGCTCCTTTTATCGAGGGCTTTCGCGAGCGCTTCCACGTTCTGTCCAAGGATGCCACGGACATGCTGGGTGACCTGCTGAATCCGAGACTCGCCTTTGCGGGCCATTCGCACCACTATTGCCACAGCGTTAATCGACTGGGCATCAACGAGTACACGGTGGCGTCCTTCAGCTGGCGGAACAAGGTCAATCCCAGCTTCATGCTGGTGGGTACAAATCGAGAAGGTAAACTCTAAACTAAGACTAATTCTGTGGTATTCCCATTAGGCCACTATCACCCCCGATGACTACGTGGTGGGCAAGTGCAAAATGCTGCCGCAGCAGTTCGTCTTTAACAGCTACCTAAGTGCTGGCATCCTCTGCCTTATTGTCATTGCGTTCCGGCTGCGCCAGTGCCTCGTGAGGGCCCAGATCTCGCCAGATCCGCGAAAGGACAATTAGTTAGTAGAGAAAAGTATACCAAGTGCATCCTCATTTGTGATTTACGCCTGAATGGGGCATAGTTTAGAGACTAGACACAGCCAGATTAAAGATTCCAGAACCAGAAGACCATTGTCATATCATTCCTGCTGCTAAAAATAATAATTTATTATTCACATAGAGCATGCCAGGACATTGTGTACGGTATATTTATTGAATTTATCACAGACAAAATGCTTGCAAAGTCACACGGAATACGTTATGAGACACACAGTCTGCTGCGGGGACATCAAATGCCAAAGAATCATGCTGGAATTTGGATATTAGAACGCGAATAAGAACAGAACCCTTAAATAAAGCTAATGTTATAATACAATAATTACCCTACGCAGATTCATAGGTTCCTGTACTTCGGTTTCAATGGACTACAGACTAGGCTACGTTTTATATTTAACTACGGCTACTAACTAGACCAACAAGTCGGGGGTTCTGTGGAATATTTATATGGGAGCTTGGGTTCCCTTTTGGCTTGGCACAGGAAGTAAGGGTATCCCTAAGGTTACAGGAGGTTTTTGTGCGCCTGCGCATGGATATGGCGACCCTCAAAGCACTCCTTTGGAAGGAACCTAAAAATAAAGCTTACATTTTACTACTTAAAATCAAAGATCTCTCTTTAAAACTCACCTATGAATCACCGGTGATATTAGATCCGGATCTAAAGTCTTGGTATTCGTGGGCTTGGTCACCAGGGAAACCAACGCACCCACAACAATTACCGTGGACACACCAATGGGGTTTATCCAGTGGTAGGACAGGCGATACAGCGGAAACACCTGCTCCTCGTCCACCCACATGCTCTCGGGTAGCGTGACATTGCCCACACATCCCTCCACGGATACGGGCAGCTTCTGCGAGTTCAACTCCCCCGCAGCAATGGTGAACTGCGTGCCAAAGGATATCCAGCCGGCGAGCAAGGCACTGGCAATGCCACCCACAGCAGTGCCCACGGTATTGGCCCAGGGAACGAGCATTCCCAGAGTGAACAGGCCAAAAGTGGTCCCAGCTGCGATGGCTGTCATTGAAGTGCAAATGCTCAGGATTCCGCTCAGTTGCTCCAGGACAAAGACCAGCGACAGGGCCACAATGCCAAGCACAATAATCGTGGACTTGACCAGAATGGTAGAGGCCCTCTCACTGGGCTGCATCTTGAAGCAGCCCCGAACGATATCCTCCAGAATGACCAGGGACGTGGAGTTCAGCACCACGGAAAGTGAGCTCAAGGCAGCACCGAATATGCCAGCAATAAACAGGCCAGGCATTCCGTAGATATGACCCACACTCTGCATCACAAACAGCGGCAGGAGTTGATCGTCATGCTGAAAGGGAAAGAGGGTTAAGCTGGAGAAGGATTATAGTAGATGTAACCTAACTCACCGTTATCATTCCTGCACTGAGTGGATCGCAGTCCTTGTACATCTCAAAGATCAGCAGTCCCACATAACAGCAAACGGAAACAAAGGCCGTCACGCCAATAGTAAATATAGCCATGGAAGCCCGAGCTTTCTTCAGCGAGGGCAGCGACATGTATCGCTGAACCATGGTCTGATTCACCGCATTAAACGAGGTCCAATAGGAGAAGCCACCGATGAGGACACTCCACACGGTGTGACGAACATAAGGCGAGGGATTTGTATTGTTAAAAATCAATCGTCCCCCTTTGGCCGCATCATCGAACAGGACGTCCAGGCCATTGGCATAAATTGTGGCCAAGACAGCCACGGCCATAACGGATACAAACATGACCATGGTTTGCCAGGCATCCGTATGGACCACAGCCTTGATGCCTCCCTAAAAAAGTGGTTTATAAAAATGATTGAGGTTCAAGCTAAGACCTGGTAAACCTACCACAAAGGTGTAGAAAACACAAACGACCACAATCACCACTGCAATCACATGGAGATTAATGGCAGAAACTGAAAGATTAGCTCAAGATTAGCGGGGAATTTAAATGAAATAAGAAGTATGTTAAGACCTACCCTGATTGAGAGCTATAGCTGGCACATAAACGATAAAGGGAAGAAATAGGATCTGTAATCAAACCAAGGATTAAAATTAATATCCCTTTTAAATTAGAAGTTTAGCATAAAGGTCTCACCTCATCCAGTATAAACATAAACGATGCTATGCTTCTTATTACCGAGTGAAATCGCATCTCCAGGTACTAAAATGGGTTTAATTTTAGGTAATATAAAACAATTACTTTACATTTTCCTAGCAACTAATTCCCCCTAACCCATTTGTCAAGTGGCAACCGAACTGAAACACTTTGTAATTAATCATATCGGTTCCATGTCGCAACAAGTGGGCGAGACCAAAGTCCAAGAAATTCCACTTGAGTAAGGGGTCTCCGTCGGTTCTCAGTTAATTAAAATGTTCACTACGCTTGCCGTTTGAATTCCATTGATTGGCAAATGAGGGGAGAAAGGAAGGGTGGTGAACGGGGGCAGGAAGTAAACATAATCAAGACAGTATCGGACTTGTCAAAAACAAGAGGGAGGAGAAGGAAAGTCCTATATAGTAGGAAATATATTGAAGTTTTATATAATAAAATTTTGAATATTTAAAAAGAAAGATTCAGGAAATATCACCTAGAAATTTAATTATATTTATATTTTACAAAATAAAATGTTGAATATTGAAAGAAGTATTATCCGCAATACCTATTCCATCCTAATAATTTCCCTACTTTAAGTAGTTCACCATCTTTTAGATACCTTATTTAAGGATAGAAAACCCTCAACTTATTAGGGTTGTAAATAAATCAAATCAAATCGATTTCAAGTAGCTTATGAATGACGTCCTACCTCATACGAAGAGCCCACTTGAAGAGCCGCAAACACGGGTATATAGACATAGGAGACGGCAATTCCTTGGAGCACTATTGCTATGGCTATAAACCAATATTGCGTGCCATAATTGTAGATTTCCGAGGTGGTGCCTAGTATCGTGACGCCCGATATATAGCTGGGGGAGAGAGATGGTGATTACAGGTTCAGATTTTTGTTGTTGTTGTTGTGGGGAGTCATAATGCGAAACCCACCTGGCTATCAGGCTCATAGCCACTGGGAACACTTTCAGATTGCGTGATCCCAGCAGATATTCGCTCATCTTCTCCGATCCGAAATCATTCTTCCGTCTCTGCGGCGTACCGTTGGTGGTGGGTAAGGTGGGTTCCGTCTCCTCTAGCTGCTTCTTGCTCTTCCTATAATTAACGCAAATCAATTGGCATTGGCATCGGGCTGGGATCAAGGTTCAAAAGGCGACTCACTTTATGCATCCAAAATAGATGCCGGTGCCGGTGGATAGTACGACCATGCCCAGGAAGACTATGTAGTCGATGCTACCGAATCGGTAGCTATCCATGGGGGCTTTCGTCTCCATCTGTATTAGAATTTTATAATTAAAATATTTAATACCTTAAGTTTTTATGCATCCCTAATTATTGCTATATTTTTATGTCCCTTTTAACTTGAAATATCTTTATGACTGTGTGCCGTAGAGTTGGGTAAGAATTGTTATTTGATATGGACCTATTACAACTGGCACTGAGATTCCCAATCTCGGATCCATTTGTGTGAACAAGTGCGCGAAATGAGCTCCGGGATTATGAGTGTAAAATGGTAATTGCTGTGGGCTATCTGCAGTGAGTAATAAACCTAAAATGAGACTGTTTCCAAAGTAATGCTTATCATGATGCCATTAACAATTATCTCAAGTCGTTTAGTTATAACATATATTAACCCAAAATAAAATCTTCTATATCAGTTCCATTCACATGTTTCGGTCATTCCCCTATCAAAGTACTTCGGATTTAATCGGATCAGGTGGAGAGACTTTAGCCTCTAAACCCACAGCAAAGGACTCCCAGCGGAGTCATGGGAATGGTCAGGTCTTATCACCAGATGACAGCCCAATATTCATCAACTCACGTCGAAATGTCAGAGACTTTAACACTTTGCATAATTCACAGAGATTAATATTAATATTTATATATTTTGTGAACGTAATAGTGGGTTATAAAACATGTATAATATTGGTATTATAAAATCTTTTGAAGTGGAAGATTTTGAAACAAGCTAAATCAAAGAGAGTGTTCAGTGTAGAAAGGCTTTGCATAGATTTATTTATTTAGAAACTCCATTTCATTGGGCAGAGGATCCACCCGATCCAATCTCAGTGCGGCGTCTGGGACTTCAACCTTTTACGCAATATCTCGAGAGGCATTATCGCCCTGGACTTGGACTTTGTAACTCAGATGCCGCCTCTTCGTGTACTCCCCCCCTGCCTAGACCCTAAACATATAGCTTTGCATATTCCAGTACCGGCGAAAGGTGCGAATAATACTACTCACCGATTCTGTGTTACCAAAGACCGGAGGCGGGGGTGGCTTCCAGAACTGGAGCAGCGGCAAAGCAAAGCAAAGCGGAAAAATGTGCGTCCCTCACGAATATGGCGACGAAAGCAAAGCGCGATAAACAGCCAGCAACAGCAAACTAACAACAAAAATTGGCTAAACGTAATGGATTGTTTAATTTTCGTTCAATATTGAGAATTTTCTTAATAATGCTCATCAAGCACGACACTCTTGTAATCAAAAACAAAACAAAAAACCAAACTCGAAAATGCTAATCGCGGAGCTGGGAAAGCGAGAGTGAAAGGAAAGTTTTGTCGGCGTATTCTGGTGCGGCGATTCGATTCTTTCAAGTCGAAAAAGCGAAATATATTCCACGTCCGAACCGAACCAACAACACGAGCCGATTCCCGAACTGCAACTGAAGAGTGTGAGCGAGCCGCAAATATACCAGGCACTGGGCCAGCACCAGCTGCTCGACTGAAATCAAGGGGGAACTACTGTGGAGTGACGACTGGGAGATACCCATTTCGTAAGTTCTTAAATTTAAACTTTGCATCTTTGAATTATCTCCTCATAAGGTACATTTTTTTCTTAGAATTCTAGATCTAATCGTTTTAACTGAATGCTTATCTAGAAATAAACATAATTTGATAGTATTAATAAATAATAAAATATATATTTCTAAAAGAAATTCTCCTCATTACAGGAAGTATTTGTTTAGGGCTTATTAAATAATTATAATTAATATAAAATATCAGGAATATGCTCATTAGTAGATTTATTTCTTATTCCCTTCTCCACAAACATAACATACCCGTACAGCTTACGATTACGGGGTATAAAAAGCTTTCCTCTCCCACCCATTGGTTTTGCCTGTGGGAGGAGAGAGTAAGAGAGAGTAAGCGTGTAACAGTGTGAATCAGGAAGAGAGGGACGCAGTGGGTGGGCAAGAGGTAGAGGGGACAGACTGAGAGAGGGAATGAGCTTCCCGTGGTTGTTGTAATCTTCGTTGGGTTATGTCAGTGGAGACTTGACCGTTCGATCGGTTAACGGTTAAGCGAAGAGATGCCCCATGTGCAGAGAAAAAATATAAACAAAATATTAATAGTATTCAAATGAAAAGAAAAAATAAAAAATAAAAATTGCGCATCAATAATATGTAAAATTGATTTTATTTCAACTATTGCAGGTCAGCTAAAACAGGAATATTCAACAAACTCAATTGGCATTTATGGAAATGTTTAGCTTTTGAAGTTTATTTTTTAGTCTAGACAAATCATTAAAGCTATCTCTAGAATTTAAATATTAATAATAATATTCAAGAGCTTGTGAATATCAAAAGCATAACTGGTTAGTTTGTTTTTCGTTTTTTAAAGAAATTTTAAAGGTTTAAGGTTCCTGAATTTTATTCTAAACAGTTTCTGAAGTATTCTTTGGTAAGGACTAGGAAGGAATATATTTAAAATTATAGTTTTTATTTACCTGTCAATAAATAAAATATGAAAAGCAATAAAAATCTGGACATCTGTGGGTTCTCTAACCAATAGGTTTAATTCAACCAAAACCAGTGGAAACACTTTCTCCCTATCTACCATCTGTATCTTTGGCAGGGAAACCTTTCCCAGGTATCCCTTCCATGCTGAAAGCTACGGTGATTTACTGCGATCCAAAGGAGAGCCATCGGCTCTAAGAGAATCCCTATACTTGTACAATGATATAAGACAGTCCTGAAAATAAACATCATTATTTAAGATAAATTTCAAAAAATGTTAATCAACATAAATCTACAGAAATGACTTTTACTGTCCATTTGCTTATCATTCCGGTGAACGGATGGATGGTAAGAGAGGCAATCAATAGCTACTATTTAGAATGAGCAACCACAACAGATAATTGCACAATTGTCAGTGTCAGACTTTTACCACTTCTCTCCGCATTCGTGGAATCTAATTGGATTAGAGGCAGGCCAGCGAGTCCAAGACCCAGTCTCAATTGCAGTGCCAATTGCAACGCCAGGCAGCTCCGTGGTCCGTTGTAACCAAGTTCCGAGCTGGAGGAGATTGTTGCATAAGCTGGCTACAGGATGAGCAACAAGGGCAGCCCCTCCAGGATTGCATTCAAGCGAAAGACGAGCATCGGCAGCCAGAGCAAAGGCCAGCCCATAGACTATGAACGCATCCAGGGGGATGTCGAGGTGATTGCCACTCCGCCGCCTGCTCCTCCGCCTCCCCTGGGCGGCCAGGGCAAGCTGAAGTTGAAGCTGAGCTCCGCCAAGATCACGCTCCGAAAAACCACGCAGGCTTCACAAAAGAATCTAGTGGCTATAACCTCGCCAGCGGACGCAGTGCGTCGCAAGTCAGCGCCGCAGCTCTTCACATTTACCATTGCGCCCAAGGGGGAGGCCTCAGAAGCAGAAGCAGCACCACCATCCATCATACCCAAGCTGCCAGTCCTGGGATTCACCCATTCCATTCGACGCTCTCGGACCTTGGGACAAGCTGGCATCTCGACAGGGCTGCCCACTACCGAGGACCCCCTTGGACAGACGCAGGACAGCGGCAGTGGCAGTGAGCCCAGCAGCAGCCTGGCCGGTGGCGGCAGTTCCACCTCTCCGGAGTCCTTGCTGGATAACATTCTCAGTGCCGCCTCGTCCGTGTCCGTTCAGAGCAGCAGCAGCAGTCAGGCCAGCAATGCCACCGTGGCGCAGCCCATCAGGGCCAAGGAGCAGCTGCATCCGAAACGGTTGCTGAGCCTGAAGGCCTCACCGGAGCTAAGGATTTCACCGCCAACGCCGGATACGGCTCAACCCAAGCTGGAAATGCTGCCGCGACTCCTCTTGGACGCTACGCCAAGGCCAGAGATCTTCGATGCTCCATCGCCACTGTGCAGAAGTCCATCGCCTGGAGGTATGCCCTCGCCCACACCTTCGCCCTCGCCCAGCATCACCTTGAGACCGAGTACGCCGCCGGAGAGCACGGTGACCTTTACGGATGACCTCAAGTGTGGCATCTGCCTGGATGTGTACACCGATCCGAGGACCCTGCACTGCTTGCACTCCTTCTGCCTGCAGTGCCTGATCAGCGAGAATTTCAAGGAGGAGTCCATGTGGGATCCCATGGACCAGGCTCGCAGCGAGGATCCCTCCAGCTACAGCTTGCGGTCGGAGATGGGAGGCGGCTCCAGTCTGGAGCTCACGGCCACTGTGTCCCCGGCTAGGCAGCGGGGAGCTAGCTTGAGTCTAAGAAGGAAAAAGTCCATGGACCGTTTGGTGATCCGGGTAAGGGTATGAACTCATAAATAATCCATCTTTTAAGGTTCCTTCTTGCAGTCCAAGAGCGAGGGCAAGCGCTCGACGACAAGCTCCTTTGGCACCCGGCTGACGGGCAGCTTTGTGAGCGAAGTGGTCAGCCGCTGCATTCGCTGCCACAGCTGCAACTATCCCACGGATCTCCCTCTGGGTGGAGTGCGTCAGCTGCCGCAGAACTATCTGCTGGTCAGGAGGATCGAGTTGCTGCGCTTGCAGGCGGGAGAGGATGTGATTGCGAGGGTCTGGTGCTCCCTTTGCACCGAGGAAATCAGTGTAGGTTCTCCTCCGCAGAGTATGTATCCAGAATAATTAGAATCCAACCCTATCCAGGCCACCTATCACTGCATCAGCTGCACCCTGAACCTCTGCACCCTGTGCAAAGAGGCACACGAGCGTCAACGTAGCACCGCTAATCACCGGATGCGCAGCATCCTGGAATTGAGAAGAGCCCGGAAACAGAAGCAGCAGCAACTGGGCCTGGGAGATAGCAGCAAGCTCATCCTGCGCTGCGGCATTCATACCAACTTTGAGCTAAAGGCCTTTTGCACTCTCTGCCGGCAGTTGGCCTGCACGGATTGCCTGGTGTTGCTCCACAAGGGCCACCGGCATGAGACCATTCCACGCGCCATTGTTCACCAAGGAAAGCAGCTAAGGGAGGCCACGGATCAGACACGTCCTCTGTGCCAATATGCAGAGCATTCCATAGAGAGATTGAACGAGATCGCGCGAGGAATCAATGCCAGGTGCGATGACATACAGAGCCAGGTGGAGCGATATATGCAGAGCTACATGGAGGCCTTGGAGGTGCATAGGAGGACGCTGCTGCAGCAGATCAGCAGAGCCAGGGAGTCCAAAGTGGAGGTTGTACTCAAGCAGCAATTGGATTTGGGTGAGCTTGAGGCTTGGTTTCCCCTTAATTCTTGTGTGATTTTCTGAAATCCCTTAGAGAAACGCACGCAGCAGGCCATGGAGGCAGTGCGCTTCAGCCAGGAACTGTGCGAGATTGGAGCCGACGCCGAGATCCTAAGCTTTGTGGGCATCCTGCTACGGCGCTTGGAGTTCTGTCAGCAGTTCAAGCCGCCAGTGGACCCCAAGGTGGGACAATCGATTCCTAATCCTAGTTACTAGTTATAATACTCCTTTCAGATCTCAGATTCACTTCACTTCCTTCCCAAAATCCGAGCTCCTTCCACCAAGGATCAGCGGGATATCCCCTTGTATGGCATCATTACCATGCAGGTGGTGGAGCCCGGCCTGTGCACCCTGCAGTGGGAGGGCTTCTCCCAGCTGCGCCTCCACAAAAAGGCAGATCTCCTGCTGCACTCCAGGGATGCCGATGGAGTCTCACTGTGTCATGGAGGCTTGGAGATCAACTGCATGATCAAGTACAAGGATTCCAACTCAAAGTTCCTGCCCGTCGAAGTGTCGGACAACCGCGATGGCACCTACAACATCTCCTTTACGCCGGACGCCCAGGGCTCGTTGATTCTGACAATCACCATTAATGAGCGTCCCATTAAGGGCAGCCCCTTCACCTTCCAGGCGCGTCAAGTGCGTCCGCACACTGGGATCTATCACTGCTGCTCCTTCTGCTCGGGCAAGGGCAGCCGAAGTGTCAAGTGCTCGTGCGAGGGGCGCATGCCGGGCTACAGTGGCTGTGGGCATGGACATGCCGGCCATCCTGGTCGGCGGCACTGGTCCTGCTGCGGCAATGTCCTGGAGAACTCCGAGTGCAATGTGGCCAATAAGCTGCTGAATGCTTAGGTTATTAAATTGAAAATGTTTCTAGCTTTTCTTAGTGAACTTAACAATAAAAAAAATGTATAAAATCAGGTAATGCCTGATGATGGTATGCCTTGGGTTTCTCCTCTCTTAGGTAGAAAATTTTCAAGACAAACCCACACCACATATGTTCGCCATTCCAAACAAAATTCCATTTTCCACCATTTTACAAAGTCTGTAAATTTCGAATATTATATGTTGGCTTTAATCATTGAAAGTTACAAATCTTGTCAACACAACATGAAGATGGGAAATAAAAATAATAATGGTTTTCGCACTTCCGTGTGCTATGATCGGTACGATTGTGGGGTAAATGGCTAAAACTACTCGAGGGATTATCTCTTCTCATGACCAATAAACTCTATGTTCTTAGATTTGGTAGTATTGGGAATCCTAGTCCTCATTGTCGGAGTACCACGACAGGCGCTCCTCGTAAAAGTGAATCACCATTTGGGGTATCTTGAGATTGGCCACTGTCGAGGGCACCATTTCTGCTTGGTCCACTCCCTTGAATTGAATCAAGAATGTTAAACGTCCATTGTTATCGGATGCCCCGAGTATTTTCTCAGCCTCAAGGCCGCGATCAAAACCAGTTGAACTAGAAGTCATGGAATCGCCGCTATCCTGGTCCGCCTCCACTGTGCGTTTCGATTTTGCGCTTACAGGTGCTGAGGAAAGATGGTATATTTTCCATTAATCAAGGGAATATTAGTTGGGTTTCTTTTCGTAACTTTGCCAGTCGTGAACTTTTTGACTTTTTGAAAGTAACTACATATCGATATTTGATTCCAAATTGTTTCGATAAATTATTGTCTTTAATATTTTAGAAAAATATATTTGAAAATTTTAAATAAATATCGTATAATATACAATAATTCTATAAATAAATGACTATTTTGTTTTATATTTCAGACCAAAAAAAAAAGAGATAAATAAATGAAATAACATTTATCAAAATATACGATAAATGTTATTTATTTTTACGATATCTAGATTTCGATATATCAGAATTTATGAAATATTCGCCATATTGTGTCAATCATCTAGGACTACTCCTCGCTATCTTCATCCCTAATCCGTCCCAGCCTTATTTGTCTTTGGCCTGCCTGTACTTTGTAATCCCATTTTGCTAGAGAATCTTTACGATACAATCGTTTTTGGGTTAGCTATCGTGGAAAGAGGCAATTTAGTTCCTTATTCTGCGGGTCCTTTGCTTGCCTAAGAGCTCACAATTCTGGTGGAGATACTGTGGTTGGTTTTTAGTAAATAGAAATCTATACTAGCTTAATGTGAGAAGATGAGGCTGTTTTTGTGAATCTCAACTGTCAAATACGTTCTTTTTTTGGGGTAGAGTCTTTTTAGCGCGGCGTAATGTATAGAGAACACTTACGAATGATTACCTAGCGGCTAGACCCTTATTCCCTTAAGGGACTGGTTGTCTACCTGGTTTTCTTTCTTTTGAGCTCATGGGAAAAACATATAAACATATAATTTTGCGCGCGAAAACAACATTTCTAGGGTAAACAAAATCTACTTTTCATGAGTCTATCTAAGAATACAACCTAAATTCAGCTGGGCTTACCCGGTTCCTCGGACTTTCGCTTGCTTGAGGACGTGGACGCTGTGCTGGACCGTGCCGAGGTGTCCTTTCCTTTGTTGCTACTGCTAGGGCGATCCTTTTTCGAAGGAGCCGCCTTCTCCGCCTGCACAGCATCGGGAGAGAGAGAGGTAGAGGGATGTGATGAGCATCAGCTCGAGCACAACTGTACCCGAAGAAGCACTTACCTCGTCCTTGCGACTCAGCTCATACTGCTGGATGAGGTCCTGGCAGTCCAGATTGCTCTCCGGCTCCCATGTATTCTCGGTGTCGGCATACCCCTTCCACTTTAGGTAGTACTCCACCTGCGGGTGGAAACGAAAGATGAAGCGACGCACTCGGCGATTTCTGGCGCCTAACACTTACCTTTCCTTTTCGCACGCGCCGGTCGATGATCTTTTCTACGGCGTATTCTGCCTCCTCCTCCTCCTCAGAGTCGTTGCTAGTAACTTCAGGATTGTCTGATTTCTTGCCCATTGCTAATTTAGAAGGCGCTTACTTTGAAAAAAAAAAAAAAAAATTAGCACCGCGGACGCCACACGCACACAAGCATGAGGAAACATGCGAAAAAAACGCTGTTAGTTGTCGTCAGTTGTAATCACCAGTTTGCGCGCACTTACCACTATTCGAGTATAGAATATATTAAAGCCTGTTGGCTAGTTTCACTTTTTTGCACAGCTTAGTGCTGTTGCCCGAAAAACTTTTGCTTAAATGAAAATGTACGAATTCACATACGCCTGCTCGAGTGACGCCGGTGAAGAAGACAGTGTTGGAAAATGCCTCAGCGCAAGAACTGTAAATGCCCGTGGTACTATCGATAGATCGATATAGGAAATAATTATTTATTTGTTATTCAGTTTTATTTTTAAACTTATTCCTGCCTTGCTATTTAATTAAAATAAAATTATGTTTAAATATATAGAATTTAAATGATCATAAACCGCTTAAATTTCATTTTTAATGTAGCGATAGTATGATCGAAAATCATCGATGACGCCGCTATGGATTCTGTCATCGCACCCTTTTCAACACTATTAAATCTAACCAACTAAAAAGCGCGAATTTTCTACTTTTTGTGCATTTATTAAAAGTAAGAAGCCCAATCATGCCAAAGATCAAGAAGCAAAAGTCCTCCTCTTCGGAGAGCGACAGCGGCCCCGAAGACGTAAGTCCATGCAAAATACCCTTTTTAGCCGGCTATAACAAACTGCATTTGTATTGCAGCGCAATCAGCCGGCAAGTAAGAAAGCCAAGGAGACACCGGCTGCGGAGGGCGGCAAGAAGGCTGCTGCCGGCAGTTCTGGTGGAGATGGGCCCTGGGTCCTGGAGAAGCTGCGTCAAGTGCGCATCAACGAGTTCCGCGGACGCAAGATGGTGGACATTCGCGAGCACTATGAGAAGAACGGGGAAGTTCTGCCCGGCAAGAAGGGCATCTCGCTGTCGGTACAGCAGTGGAAGAAGCTGCTTGAAATGGCCGATGAAATAACGCGGGCAGTAGAGAACTAGAGTTTTAAGGCCATAGAGTTAAGACCTACACTATGTTAACCAGCATTTAAGTGGGCTAGCACCACCCAGTGAATAAATGTTACTTAAAAGGAAGAAAAAGGCTTAGAAAGCTGATAACATGATAAATACAAATACGTTTTATTGGAAATACTTAAAAAACAAAGCAATTAAACTACATCCTTTAAAAGTAGACGCTCAACAGGATGCAGAACGTCAGGAGAACGACAAAGGGCAGCCAGGTCTTAAGTACACCTCCAATGCCAACGTAGCGTCCGCAGATGAAAAGCCACATGCTCAGGATTAGCATGTTCCAGCCTGTGCTATTCTTGTAGCGCATATTGATGAGTGCCGTCGCCACATGCGAGTGACAGTTGTCGCAGAAGATGTTGTGGATCCTGGTGCCGTACAGCACCGATGCCTTCGAAACAGCCTCGTCCCAGGCATCGCTGCCGCCCTCCACCAAGTTTGGCTGCAATCGGAGGTAGCGGGTGGGTCGACCGAAGGCCATGTTGTCCTCCGAGACGAAGTAGGCGCCAGCAAAGTCCCTGATGACGCCAGCCGAGGTGCAGATGCCCATGTGACCGATCACGGGCAAAAGCCAGGTGAGCACGGGTATTGGTGTCCAGACGATACAATATGGAAAGCGCTGCTCAGCTGTGTTGATGGCAGGCAGCCTCTCCGGGGCACCGACACCTCCGGATCCTGCTCCCGATCCGCCCATGGTGATCTGCACGTCCTCCTGGCTCTGGTGACTTGGGTTCGTTGTCATTATTAGTACACTGAACAAGCTGGAATCAGGCGCGTTGTGGGGAAACCACAAACAGTCACTCACTAATTGGCTCTATCCGGGTCGTAAAACCCCTCAAAATCGGTCGCTAACTTTTCCGATTGTGGCCAGAAATCCACTTTGATAAGCGGAAAAAGCAGACACTGCGAGAGTATTGCTATAAACAAATTACACACACCTGGGTGTTTTTTTTTTAAGATAATAACAGTGTTGGAAAACGCAGGCTGGATTCAGGGGTTTATCAAACAAAACTTAATTGGCTTATTTTCCCAACAAAAACAATACAATTAACTAATAAACATGGTTTTTCTCATTTATAAATGTATTATTTGTTTTTATATATAGATTTTTTTATTATTTAGAAATTAGCAACTGTATAACTGTATTTTGGTGTCTTTCAAGAAATGCCATCTGGTCTCACTGAACTGTTTGTTTTTGTTTAGCTGCTGGCAACAATTTATTGCTTAACATTCATAAACAATTATTAGCCGATTGTGGCCATGGCACAGGTGTTTATCAATGGAGCAAGAGACGAGCCCAATGTGCGGGAGTTCAACAGCTTGGGTAACCCGATGGCTTCTTATCAGTAGTATGCTCTTTAATCTGTTGACAATCAATCGAAACAGATTCCTCAATCCAGGAGCTTATCCACGCAGCCACCGAGGCCAGGAAGCTGGCTTATTGTCCATATAGCAACTTTGCTGTGGGTGCTGCCCTGAGGACCAGCGATGGCACCATTTACACAGGTTGCAACATAGAAAACGGCGCTTATGCCACCACCATTTGTGCAGAGCGCACGGCCGCGGTTAAGGCCGTCAGGTAGGTCAGTGGGTCACAACCGTGGAACGAGGGGGTGTCACATGCAGGGTCATAGGCTATCTTAGGTAATTTGTTGTACTGATTACAGAGAGATTTGTATTTAGTACATCAGTGCTCATTTTAATTACGATTTCTTAGGGTTTCAAATAAAAGAAAGATTTAATTATATTCTAAACCTTAAGATATAACCATCCTAATATCCATTTTCCCTTTCCAGCGAAGGCAAACGCGACTTTGTGGCCTGTGCTGTGGTGGCCCAGCAGGACAATGGCTTCACCACACCCTGCGGCGTTTGCCGGCAGTTTCTCTCCGAGTTTGTCAATGGCCAGGACATACCACTGTATGCCGCCAAGCCGAGCAATCTGCCCCTGAGGGTGCTCTGCACCAGTGTGCTCCAACTGCTGCCCAACGGCTTCAGCTTCTCAAACGGCAAATAGCGGGAAGGTCGCCCTTCTCCCTTCTGGCAGCTGCAAACCATGTGCAATATATAGTACATAAATTTAATGTTATGTTATTTAGCGTAAAACCCACCCCGACGACGTCGTCGTCGTTGTTATTTGTTGTTCAATAGCTAACCGAGGCAATCGCATCTGTTTGTGTGTGTTTTCATTGGTGATCGTTGCGCTCCGGCAACGGCTTCTTATCAGCAGCAGCAGCAGCAGTTCGCTCTCCGCCGCCGCTCTCTGGCTCTCTGCGCGTGTTGGCCAAATGTTTATTTGTGTCACACCAAGGAAAGAGGGGAGGGGGGGCACGGGCTAGTCATTCTAGCCAACTTCCCGAGTCGGCGTCACTACAAACCGTCCATTTGCCAGCGGACCCGCACAGAGTAAGCACCCAGTCGCGCGCACTCGTCTCGCCTAAAAATATAACGAAATTTTAAGAAAACAAGCTGTGCCTTGGCCACCTCCTCCTCCTCCTCCTCCTCCGCAACTGGCTAAAAATATTAAATAATAAATGTCGCATCTAACGGAAAACTTTGCCCGTCCGGAGAAACCGGAAGAGGTGGTCACCTATGGCAGTCTGGGTAAGTTTCCTGCTTGATCTTGCTGAAACCCAAGAAGATTTCTCAAGTGACGTGGATTGCTCATTTACTGGCTTCCAGATCCTTCTGTTCAGGAGCTACTAAGGGCCGCCTTTGAGGTGCGTCAGCGTGCCTATGTCCCGTATAGTGGCTTCAAAGTGGGCGCTGCCTTCCGGGCCAAGGCCACCGGGCAGATCTTCACTGGCTGCAATGTGGAGAATGCCGCCTTCACGCCCTGCTCCTGTGCCGAGCGAACGGCTCTGACGAAAGCCGTGAGCGAGGGAGCCACCGAGTTCTCCGTTGGCGCTGTCCTAGCCTATGAACCTGATGCCTTTACCACGCCCTGCGGCGTGTGCCGCCAGTTTATCCGGGAGTTTGCCACCGACGATATACCCATCTACATTGCTCAGGCCATTGATGCCAGGATTGGCAGCGAGGAGCCGCTGCGGAGCGAGGATCCCGTGCTGTGCACCTCCATCTTCAATCTGTTGCCAAGCAGTTTTCGCACGTACCGGAAGTAAATGCAGTCTAATTTCGTTCGAGGAGGAGGAGAGAGCCAAGGGAGCTAGGTTCAAGGTTGCCACAACTCAGCCCCCTAGCCGATAGTAATCTATATAATGTTAATCTAATCTCTGGAAATAAAGAAAATTACACTACACTACAAAATGCACATTGGGTTTTTATTTATAAGAATATGGGGAGCAAGGTGATGACTTGTCAGAGATTAATTTTTATGAATATTAGGAGGTAAAAACAACTGATAATCCACTTCAAATATATAATCTAGAAAGCAGGCGATAGAAAATGAAAGGGTTTTAATTTATGGCCATTTGTTGAAATCTATATTTATGTTTATATTAAATGTCAGCTGACATATTCATATTTTATAGGGTTATAATTCTAAAGCTGTGATATTTTTATTAGGCTCTGAATATTATGATATATTTTTATATTTTTATTTATATTATTATATTTTTATTTTATTTGGGTATGTACATACGTATACCTATACAATCCTGCTCCATATCATAAACATTGATACACTTGGAAATATAACCCATAGAATGGAATGTGTGTAAACTGATAGTTTTCATCGTTATCATTATTACAATCATCATTACTTTTCATATAATACAACAAAATTAAAGGGGGATTCCCAACTCGAGGGAAGTGCAATAAACAATCGAGGTATCGATCATTAATATTGCTGTATTCCCAACTATTAATAAAAAATATAGCAAGAGGGACATTTTTTAATGTAAATAATAATAGCAAATGATTTTAGGTCGAGACTTTTTTATATTTATTTTTTAAATTATAAATATAAACAATTTTACTACATTTTTTTTATACCAAAAATTGGCTTCCGGAAATACTAGACTAATTTTCCCTGCGTTTCGGCTTGACATTCCGCTGAAACTCTTTCTCTGGAGCCAGACCACCGGTAAGTCCTGGATTAATGCCAGTCAGAACCTCTTCGTAAAAGGGTCTCCCAGCGTTGCCAATAATAATTTGGGAATAGTTACGACTATAAAAAATATTTGAATTATAATATAAAACTATATATTAAATATATATTACTCACAGATTATCTTTGAGTTGCTCAATTCTATCCAGCAAAGCGGCATTCCGCTCCTCCAGCTTGGAACGGATTAGGCAAACCCTCTCATACCGCTCTTCCAGCCGCTTGATGTTTTGCTCCTGGCTCCTCAGCTGCGTGTGCTTGTGCTTGAGGGTTTCGAATAGGTTCCGGAATTCTTCGTCCCTGATGGCAAGCTCTTGGTTTATCTGCGGAGCAGGAGGAGCAGGATAAGTCCTGGGAGGGCTATCAATGGGATCAATCGGCGATCAACCTGGTAAATAAGGCTGTCCCTCTTCTCCATGTCTCTCCTCAAGTCCTTTTCGTTTTGTTCCAGACTGTGAATTCTTTGGGAGTCGAGGGCCAGCTGCTCCTGCATTCTCTCC
Organism: Drosophila bocki; assembly: GCA_008042715.1. NCBI lineage: Eukaryota > Metazoa > Arthropoda > Insecta > Diptera > Drosophilidae > Drosophila > Drosophila bocki. The sequence continues at coordinate 46,550 of VNJY01006664.1, read as the reverse complement.
ACATCCTGGCAAAGCCGGGCTTCAGTTTGGCAATGAATCTCAGCTATTTTGTCAGCGTCCTTTAGCTGCCTCTGCTGGTTACCGATCATATCGCGGGCCTCCTTAAGGTAACCCTCCACAGAAGTGTATTGCTCCAAGTACTTGATAGCCTTGGAGGTGGCCTGCTCCAGGCCAAGATCTGTTTCCTGTAAGCGCAAGTGCATGCGGTCGTATCTGTGGAGAAGGAAAATATTTAAATATGTATTTATCTATACTTTTTTATAATTTTTTTGAACAATTAAAGCTTAAAATAACCAATAATGCATTAAATTCAATAGGGAATATAATTTATTTGGTGTTTGTTCCTTTTTACTTACTCATCCTTGGCCGTCAAAAGCTTGGATTTCAGTTGTTTCATGGCCACGTCTTTGGCCATCTGGACGGACTTGCTTTCGGCCAGACGAAGCTCCTGCTCGGATACCAAATTCTGGCTCTGCACCAACTTAATCTTCAGTTCGTTAATGAAGAGATTACGTTTGTCCAGCTCGTCGGCCAAGTCAGGTTGGAAGGCCAGACCTCCTAGAAGGATAAGAGATATCAAGACATTTTATTCAAGTAGAGAATAATCTTAAAAAAAAAGCTTAGCACTTACTTCTGGGCGTCAGTTTGGATTTATTAGACGGGCTGCTTGGGAGTGATCCCTTTAAACAATGTTTTGGTGACGCCTCCGGCTTTGTATTATGGTTCTGCTTTTTATCAGGTACTGCCGGATCGGGTTGGACCTTGTTGCTTTGTCCCGGCAAAGTGCAGGACATCTGATCACTGCGTGAAGGTATGCGGCTCCTGGTTGTCCGTAACATGCCTAGTCTACGTTTACCAGTGGCAGAATCCTGATTCTCATTCATCGAGGTTACAATTTTGATATCTTTTTGTTCCTCTTTGTTCTGATCCTGATCTTCCTTCGCCAAGGCTACAGATTCGATCGCTTCATGTTCTGCTGTCTGAGCAGGAACAGGACTTGTGGAGGCACAATCCTGATTCTCCTTTACCAAGGTTACAGATTCGTTTGCTTCATTTCCTTGTGTCTGCACAGGGATGGGATTTGTAGAGGTTTGCTCCTAAGGAATATAAAATGTTATCTTAGATGCACCTCCTCTTTTCTCGACTTCTACTTACAGAGGCCACAAGTTCGGTTGACTTCAGTCCCGTACGGACAGGGTCTGGAGCACCACCGAGATTTGCGGAAGCACCCCCGAGATTTCTGTTCCCCGAAGATATGGATTGGCTGGGCTTTGGCAGGGACCCGCGGGGAATTCTGGAAGCACTCCTCACAGGATTGGTACTTTTGGGGGCTTCATCCTGCAGAGTATAGATTATAAACTCTGCAAAGCCTCTTAAAAGCAGCTAATCTTTCCCCAATTCTTACTCACCACTTGTACAGGTACCTTGGGTCCTATAATGTAACTTGGACTTGAGTACATATTTGCCTTATTCCTGATAAGTGAAAATCCAAATTCGCCGGGCTTAGGAAGAGTTCGTCGATTCTGTAAGATACCCGGACTTGTAGGGGTGCGAGTCTGGGGTATATAAAATATTAACAAAGTTAAGACTGTTCCAAATTTCTACCCACCGAGAGAAAAGGTCCTTGTTTCTGTGCGAAAACTGGAATTCTGGAGGGATTATGCAGATTCCTGCTTACAGAGGACAAAGTTTCGAGGGCCTTGAGCGGGGGACTTGCTTTGCCAGTCTTAAGTCCTGGTGTTTGTTCTAGGCTAAGACTTGTAAGAGTTCTCTCTCGTACCTTGCTCCCCGAGAATTTGGATATCTTGCTTATAGGATTGGGTTCTAGAGTCTGTACGGGTCGGTAAATGGTCGATGCTCCAGCCTAATGAATTTATAATACAATTTAGAATAGCCTTTTAAAAACCACTTTCCCCTGCCAGACTTATACCCACCACAGGTAAGGATTTGGTGGTCTTCGAGGGGAACACAGTCCGAAAGCGGTTTGTGGGGCCTCGATCCTTCAGAGTACGTAATACGACATCGTAAAGCAATATATGCACTATTTTCATTTCCAATTTCTACTCACCAAGGTTGCAGCTACGCTTTTATTAGGCCGTCGTGTTTGTATGGGCCTGGGATTTGTGGAAGCTTGACCCGAGGATACAGGTTTGTTACCCTTTGAAGGTCCTTGAGTTTTGGTTTGGGATTTGGGTTCGGATTTAGGATCGCTGGCCTTTATAAGATGCCCTTGAGTTTTTAAGAGGCCCCGATTTATAAAGCTTCGAACCTGGAGAATATACAATATAATCTCGTTGGTCAAACGGAGTTCCACCTTTTCCGTTTTCTACTCACTGATGGAGTCTTTTTAGCCCCAGGTCCTAGAGTTCGTAATTGGCCAATACGTGTGGCTGATCCTCGTGGGAGCTTAAGCACCGCTGGCTTGTTGCCTGAGGTTTTATTCAAGGAGACAGGTTTGTTGCCTGGCTTGTTGCCAGAAGCTTTATCCATAGATACAGGTTTGTTACCTGGCTTGTTCCCTGTAGTTTTACCAAAGGATACAGGTTGGTTGCCTTTATAAAGCGGTTGTCGAGTTTGTACGGGGCCGGCAGTTTTGGATGTTTGATCCTGTAGAATATATAATCTAGTTAAGCATTTTAAGATGCACTCCCTTTCTTGACTCCTACTCACCGAAGATTTCGGTTCGCTGGCCTTAAAATGTCCTGGAGGTTTTAATTTTGTAATGATTGAAGGTTTTTTAGGCACAGGAAAAGGTCCTTGAGTTCGTAATGGGCCAATACGTGTGGCTGATCCTCGGGCGATCTTGAACCCCGCTAACTTATTGCCTGAAGCCTTATCCAAGGATACAGATTTGTTGCCCTTTGAAAAAGGTTGTCGAGTTTGTACGGGGCCCGGAGTTGCGGATTTTGGATCCTGTAGAATAGTTAATACCGTTAAGCCCCTTTCTTGAATCCTACTCACCAAGGATTTCGGTTTGCTGGCCATTAGATATCCTCGAGTCAGTAAGATTTCCCGACTAGCATGGGTTCCTGACTGTAGAATATACAATATAATCTCGTTAGGAGTTCCTTTTCCGCTTCCTACTCACTGATGCTAGAGGCTTTTTATCCCCCGAAAAAGGTCCTTGAGTTTGTAATACCCCAAAGGGTGATCCTCGCGAGACTTTCAGCCCAGCTGGCTTGTTGCCTGAGATCATGATCAATTGAATAAATCCTTATGCTAACGAAATTTAACTTACGCGCAAGGATATTCATGTTTTCGTAGATCCGGAAGTCGATCGAAGTTAAAAGAAGGACAACGAAAACGCGAAATTTCTATAAAATCAATTTCAAAAGCAGTACTTAATATATCTAAAATATATATTTTTCACTCTATAGGAAATCGTATGTATTAACCGTTATGAATCGGGGGATGTATTAACCGTTGTGAATCTGGAGATGTACTGAAGTTCCAGGCGTAGCCGTGTGTGTACAAATGTTCAATGACGAGTTGGTAGAGCCTACTGCCTTCCCAAAAATCTATTTGAACTTCTCAATCAAATTACAGATTTCACATTTTTATTTCCTTCTCGTAAATCAGTAAAAGTTTCAGACTACAAAAAAACACAATTTTAATTTAAATTTTTGGTAGAAAAATTATAAAAAAAATGTCTGAAAAGCGGAAGATCCTTCAACGTTACATGACCCGTCTAAACGAATTGCAGGACGAGCTGAAGCGCAAAGAGCTTGAAAATAAATTAAGGGAACTTGAATTGCTGCAGTCCGAACTGGCGCGTCGACAGGACAGGCAGAACGAGGAGGCCTCCGCCGGGGGTCTCACCAAGGAGCAGCGCCAGAAGGTGCAGCGCAAGGTTCTCGGTTCCTGTATGCGGAAGCTGGACGGTTTGATGTGCGAATTTGCACGCCGCGAGGCGCGACTCAACGGTGAGAGGGGTCGCCCCTCCGAGTCCGAGAATCTGCCACATCCTCCCATACTGGAGGAGTATACGGTGGCCTTTTGCCAAGTCGGTGAGTCGATCATATGGGTTAGCAGAGTGTTCAGTCCTGAACTCTCTCCTCTTTTTAGATGAAGGTGGCCGAGAGCTGCTGGAGTCGGCTCTGGCCGCCCGCAGGTGCGCCTATGTCCCTTACAGCCAATTTAAGGTGGGCGCCGCTTTCCGGGCCAAGTGCGGCAGGATCTACACGGGCTGCAACATCGAGAATGCGGCCTTCACTACGGCCAACTGTGCGGAGCGATGTGCTCTGGCCAAGGGCATTAGCGAGGGTGAAATGAAGTACACGGCAGGTGCTGTGGTGGCCTATCATCCGGATGGCTTTACCACGCCCTGCGGCGTGTGCCGTCAGTTTATCCGTGAGTTTGCCTACAAGGATTTCCCCATCTACATAGCCAAGGCCCAGCCGCCGGAGATGGAGGGCAGTATTCCGGCAATCCAGGACACTGATGAGGTGCTAGTCACATCGGCCTACAACCTTCTGCCTTATAGTTATAGCACATTTAAGTGAATTTAGAGAGGATTTTTGGCTGTTGGAGGATTGTTTGTAAACTCATTTTGGCTTTTGACAGGGACTGGTTTTAATAAATTTTCGGCAACGCTATAAAGGCTTATTTTCCTCCAAATTTTTTTAATTTAAAGCATAAAACCTTAAGCTTTATTTAACATAAATTTAGCTAAAGAAGAGAAGAGCTTTAATCTAGAAGGAAGGACCTCTAAACATAAGTTAAAACCGGTTCTCCCGATCCGTATATTCCGTACTCGCTCTTCTTGGCAAACGGCATCACATCCGCATGCTCCAGCACGGGCCTCACATTCGGATCAAACTCCACCAGCCGGCTCTGCGGATCCGTGTACTTGGCCCGCACCTCCGTGACCATTCCCGAATGAGGCACCCGCTTGGTAAGATTCTGGAACTCGCAGCGACGCTTGGGGCAATCCTTGGAAGGAAAATCATCGCACATAGTAGGATCCGGTTCACGGGACACCTTCCGCGGGGGCACCATCTTCTCCGACCAGTTCCAGTACGTAAGATTGTCGTGGGCACCCACGCCACCGTTGATTTTCTCCGGACTCAGCCGCACATACGAGAGATTGTAGGTGGTGGCCGAGGGATCCAGGTACTTGCTATAGCCCTCCTCGGCACGATCGATGATTAGCTTGGTGGCCTTAACGGGCGTGGGCATGGCAGGGGCCACCACCTCCGGCTCCTCGGGCATTTCCTTGAGCACATAGGTGTCGTGGCTAACACTCGAGATGGGCTTCATGCGGCGCTTTACAAAGCGCAGCTGCTCCTGCTCGAAGGGCTTCATGTACTGGGTCTTCATGTTGAGCGAGGGATTCTTCAGGGCATAGGGATCTCCATACTGGAAAGGAATAATCCTTTAGGGAAGAGAAGGATACTTCCTCTGAGGTTCCATTGCCTCACCTGCCACACATAATTGGCCATGCTCTCAGAGGTGGGCTTCTCCGAGAGCAGTGGATCCCTCACATAAAGGTCCTTGTCGGCAAACTTGACATTCAGCTTGTTGTCCATCCTCAAATCGGTGAGATGGTGATGACCCCGATACGTAGAGGTTCGCCAATCAGTTTGCTTGTGGCTAACCGGGCGCTTGTAATCAAAACAGCCAAAGTCATCCATGTTTAAGGGATTTTTAAAATGAATTAAAGTAAGGACTCTTTATTGGATATGCTAAATTTGGTAAATGCTTGGTTGGTTGTTGCCTGGCTACCGATGCCAAGTTAGTGTGCTGTTGATTGAAAACAAACATCTAGCCTTCTGTACAATACTTTCTCATTTATTTCCATTTATTTATATGTATTTTATAGGTAATGCTTCAGAGAGAGAGGAATGCTTGTTTCACAAATATATAAAAGCGCTCTGTGTTCACAAAAAACAAATGGTTATTCGTTACAATACAAATACGTGTGTGTGTTTGTGTGGCTAAGATAATAAATGTTGCACTCAATGGCAATAATAATAAACTGTTTGCTTAGCAATTAAACAATTGATTTACTTCTGTCGCCTGGACTCATCCATTAACCACCTCGTCCTCTCAGGCAATCTCCTTTAGCGCCAGCAGAGATTGTCGCAGATATTCATACTGGGTCTTGGCATGCTTGATCTCCAGCTCGGAGAGCTCAACGAGGCTGGAATTTTAAAAGGAATTGAAAATAATAAACCCTCATTAACGGCTCTTTACAGATTTGGCGGACTCACCTCTTCTTGAAAGCCGCCACCCGTCGATTGCGAAAGCCAATCAGCTCCTCCTTGCCGCAGGCAGACATCGATTCAAACTTTTCGCAGGCCTCAGCCTGGGCAGTCTCAGCCTAAGGTGAAAACCAAACATGAGATTAGTTGGATTCCAAAATCATCGTGCCACAACAAGGACATGCTAGAGTGTGTGATTACGAATGGAGGGCATGCAGCTGTTTACATCTACTAAATCGACGGTTAATAAACCTTAAAATGCCAAATACCTCTTGCACCTCCAAGGGCTGCCACACACGCAGAGAGAGTGAGGGGGCAGAGGGACAGGCAGAGCAGAGAGCGAAGAGCAGAGCAATGTGAGGTGGTTGAGAAAAAAACAAGGTAGTTAATATTTTGGTTTATAATAAGTGAAGCGTTAGAATTGATTGCCCCGCCTGAAACCACATTTTTGAAAAGGGTTGAAAACGTTTTCTATAAAATAAATTTGGGTTTTAGATTCTCTACCCGCATCTTACCGCATGCACATCCTTGTTCTTGGAACGGGCCTTCTCCAGATTACGATTGGCCGTCTCATAGGCAGCCAGGCATCTCAGGCGTCGGATTAGCAAGGCCTTGGCAGCATCACTGTCCCTTTGATAGTAGCGCAAAGTGTCGCCCAGCTTGAGATCCTGATCGCTGGCCACACGGGTCTCCAGATTCTAAAGGAAATTTAACGAATAAATAAAGCATTTATAAACTTTTATTACAAACCCACCTTAATTCTCTCAAATATCTCTGCTGTCTTGGCCACAAAGGTCTCCACATTGCCCTTCTCGGTGGTCGACAGCTGGGTCAGTGCATTCGATATCTTCTGATGGCTATCGCCCACATCCTTGTGCCGCTGTGTCATCTTCTCTGTACGAATGGCTGCCTCACGTAAATGCCCATGGTATTCGGTGAGGAATTGCAGCTCGTTCTCAAAGAAATCATTAACATCTCGTACCGTGGCGCTGAGCAGAATCTCGTCGGTGGTCTTGCCCAGCGACTTTACAAAGCCACCAAAAATGGCCATCTTCTTGCGCGGCTTGGCGCACAAATCCTGATCGTACTCCAGAAATACCTTGAGATGCTGGTCCACGCGAAAGACGGGATGGCTGGCCAGTCGACGGAGGAACACTTCGTGCATGGCGACGGTTTTTTTGAAGGTAGCAAGGTATTCGCTGGAAAATAGTAAAAATATTATTTATTATTATAATTTCAGTCTGAAGTTAGAAAACTAGTGAAGAAATCATTTCCGACCCTATAAATCATATATATTCTTGATCAGCATTAAAAGCCGAATCGATTTAGCCATGTTTGAAGAAAAACAATTTTATAGCCATTTTTTCAAAATTTGATAAGGGGTTCATTACAATTTTCAAAAATTGAAAAAATTTTGATTTTCAAATAAAACTAACTCTAGTATGCAGATTTATTAACTTTAAAAAAACGAACACAAAAACGCTTTCCAAAGTAAATTTAATGCATTTTTGGTTTAGTTATTGCATTTTTAAGATTTGATTTTCCGAAAAATGATTAGAAAATATTATAGATAAATATTTAAATTTAATTTAGTATGCAGATTTGTTAAGCTAATGAAAATCAGCACAGAACTGTTTTTAAATTTAAGATACAAGCATTTTTGGCTTAGTTATGATATTAAATATTAAAATTAAAAATTGATCCTCTGATCTAGTTGCAAAAAGGAAGGGCATACAAACTTCGGATACCCAGGGTTAGCTTCTTTTCTAGTTTTTATTTTATTTTATTTATTAAAATAAAATCACTTACGCCTCCAGCTCCGACTTCATCTTCTTGAACTCCTCTTTGGTCATGTTGCCTTCGCCCTCGCCCAAACGCTGCAGCTTCTCGCGCGACGCATCAAAGTCCGGACGCGGAGGACAGGGTGGAATCTAGCCAGGATATCATATTACTATCACATCAGAAATATATATTAATAATGTAGAAACTCACAATGTAGCCGGCATAGTCTTCGTTCTCCTCGATGCGATCGTGCAGCCACACAAACTCCTCATGCTGACGCACCACATTATTGTCCTTTTTCGCAAAACCCGGCAGCGTGGTTCGTGTGTGCACTGTGAACTTGACCTTTTCCTTTTCGCTCAGTGCATCGGATATCTCCACATGGAGGGCGTTCTCGCCCAGAGCAACGGGAGCAGCGGGCGTGGCCGGTGCGGATGAGGAGCTGTCCGGCGATGTGGCAGATCCACTGCCATTTGTGGCAGGTGCCGCTGCTGGGCTGGCCAGAGGATTCGCCAGCGGGTTGGTGGGCGAGACTATTTCCATGGTAGAGCCATTGTTGTTGGTCGCCGAGGGACTGTTCAGCAGGTTTGAGTCATCCGTGCCGTCCTGTAAGTGCAATAAACACATCAATTCACACTCTAATTACGCCCATTTTCATGATAAGACTTTTCTTTGTGTGCGCGGTGCAAGAGGCGTCTCTTGGACGGCTCTGCCAGCAGCTCTCAATGGAAACAATTGAAGGTTTCAATAACTTCTAGGCGTGGAGATTAGGCTTGGGTTTCATGTGTACATACCATCATCTTGTTGCTGGCTTTAGTTTCCTTAATTAATCACTCTCTTTCGTGGAATTCAACAAATCAACAAACTTTTTCTTTCACTGCGACTTTTGCGGCTTATCGATACATTCTGGTGATGGGACGTGAGTCGATATTTTAGTATTGGGAAATTTGAATATAAAAAGCATATTCACTGGATATATTTTGCTCTAAATTTGATTTATTTTTTTAATTTCTATTTGTGTATATTTATCATTTCTTTTTTATACATTCTTGTAGCCAATTTAAATAGTTTCACCAGGTATTCGATATTTGTTTTAGGTAAGTACTATCGATTAACCTAACTGAGTGCAATCTCTAGGCTTTAGCATTTTAGCAAGTGGGTAGTCCGTTGATTTCAAAAATTTTGTAAATTATTTAAAGGAAAGCAAAGTCCTTGTTTTACCTTTTTCTTTTAGAAGTAAAGCAGGTATCAACCCATCTATGGCAGGACTCCTCCTACGCTCGCTCCTTAAGGTGAATCGAAGTCTCAGGGGGCAGCAATCATAGGGCAGAGTCGTTTGTAGATTATCTAGTTCTTAATATTATTATTATATTTTATTTTATGTTTTTTTTCACAGTAGAAAATAAATCAAATTAATAAATAAAAATTAAAAAAGTAAACACAAATTATATAGCTTTAATATATTTATTTCTCTAGACATTAAATAAGTTGTTTAGGTAAGTTTTTGAAATTTGGAGAACTAGCTTAAACCCTTTTTAACTGTACTAGGAACTTGGTTATTTTTTGAATATCCATCAGCTGCCCTTAAACCGAAACGTCAATTCTGTTTTATTTAAACTCAATTTAGTTTAAATTAAAAAAAATCAAAACGAAATCTAAGCAAAAAGAAATGCCTAAACAAAATCAGTCGGAAAAGCGCACCCGCCAAAGGGGCAAGAACTTCTCTCCATCCGAGGAGGATATACTACTCCGTCTGCTAAAGCCCTATAAACCCATTATTGACAACAAGAAGTCCGATGCTATGACCTGCCAGATGAAGAAGGAGGCCTGGGAGCAGTTGGCCCAGAAGTTCACCCGCCAAACTGGCATGCCTCGCACTTGGCGGACCCTCAAGGATAAGTACAAGAATATGAATACCAAGACCAAGACGGAGGGCAGACGGTTGGTCAATCAACCCATCAATCAGTTGGATGATTTTGAACTAACACCCAGTAGTTTTGTGTCGGTAGTATATGATGAGGTCGGAGAAGAGGAATGTGAGTTAGGTGCCATAACTGCCTATTTTTATTTTACTTTTTTCGCTTATATATAAATTTAAATTTAAGAATAATATAATAGTTGTGAAGGGGAAGTTTCTATATATAATCCTAACTCTTATCTTTTATATATCCCACAGATGATTTAATTGAGATTAAACCCGAGAAATTTGAAGAGGTTTTTATTAAAATTTTATTCAAAATATAACTTTTTTTTCAAGCTAAACACTTATTTTAGAGTCCTATCCAGCAGGAAGTTGAGGAGGAAGTTCAGGAGGAAGTTCAGGAGGAAGTTAAGGAGGAAGTTAAGGAGGAAGTTCAGGGGGAATTTCTATTTCTATCCCCGCTTTCATCGGATAAAGACCCAATAACCCCACCCACTAACAACAGCAAACGATCCCTGGAAGCCGATAGACATGAGCTCATTCGCCTGCAGCAGAGATTCTATAACAATGAGAACGCCAGATCCGCCAAGAGACATCGCCTCGAACTCAAGAACCTTAATCTGAAAAGCCAAATCTTGGAACTGGAACTAGAGGAGCGGCGTATGCGCTTGGAAAACAACAAGGAGAACACAACAATCACACCAAGTTGATGCCACTCAACCCCGATTAAGACCCATTAATGTTGTAATACGATACCCATTGTATTTGAGTATATACACAGTTCAAGACGTTAATTTACATAGATCAAAATACACTTAGAGCTAGACTAAACCTAGACATGAAATGGCATTAATAAGTATATAACATGGAGAGTGTGAGTGTGGTGGTGGGTCTTAAAGCTATATCAGAATCTGGACAATGCCACTAAGTAGTATTGTTTTTCTAAAGAAACATCACACAAATCAGTTGGAATTGTAAAAAGGGAATTAATATAATAATTTATAATTTGTTTTTGATTCCCAATTTCTCTCATTAACTCTCTCAATTCCCTCTAAAATTCCAACTAATCCTGTTAAGGTTCCTTGTCCTAAACTAATGGCTCCGGAACATCCTTAATACCTTCGCTGCTCCTTCTCATTGACGGCGGACAGTGGCTGGTAGCTGGGATTCGAGAAGGCTTCCGTTGGGGCCGCCGCGCCCGTTGATGTCGCCGCTTTGCTCGGCAGATTTTTCCTCGGCGGCTTCACATTCACATAGTTATCCGCCGCCGAGTCCCCATTGAGTTTCGTCTCCACATGATGGCGGGGCGAGGGCGTGGGCGTGGCATAGTGCTGCTTCAGAGCCTGATTGAATCGCCTCGCCTGCTCGGGACTCCGGCGTTCGCCCTCCCCGTCCTCATCCGATCCCGCCGAGCGGCGATGCAGCATGGGTATCTCCTCGGGAGCCTGATCCGCCGCATCCACCGTGGGCAGACCGTTTTTCTTGTTGCGTAGGGGCTTGCTGGCCCCGCTTATGTCCATGTTGTTGCTCAGCGTCGGCGAGTGGCGGGCTCCTGGTGGGAAATTGAAAGTGGTTGTGTCGCTAGAGAAGTCCGCAAAATCGCTGGACGCCTCCCCTTCGAGGCGCGTGGGTGAGAAGATGGCTGTGGCCGGTGGCGGTGGTGCATCGGAGTCGGGACTCATGGCCATGTAGTCATCCGGCAGCTCCTCGATGCCTGTGTTAGTCGTGTGTGTGGTGTGCCATGGTGCAGAGGGATGCATGTGTGGGGGGTGAGTGTGTGCTTAGTTAGTAGCCTGATCCATGGCCAGCAATGGGTTATATCTGTATGCTTTATACTTACGTATATCGGGCACTATGTGTCCGTTGACGTAGCGTGGAGCCGAGGGCGCCAGCTCATCGGGGGAGCCCATCAGGGCCAGGTAGTCTGTCTGCTGGTTCTTCATGTACTCCATGTTGCTTTGCAGATAGGGATTATTCAGGTCCAAGTAGTGCTAAGGAGCAAAGGGAGTTCCTGGTTAGGAATCTTGGAAATAAATTCAAAGAAGGAAAACTTACATTGGCCACATCCTCGCCCAGCATGGTGGCAAAACGCTTCTCTAGCTCATTGAACAAGGGTCGGCTTTCGGGACTGCAAAGGGGAATTAAATTTTAATATTTAATTTAATTTAAAGAACCAGAAAAGCACTTACTTCTTCCTCCAGCACTCCAGCATAATGTCATAGAGCTCCTGATTGGCATATGGCGGTTTTTCCATGCGGTAGCCATCGTTCAGCTTGTTGAACAGCTCCTGATTGGGATCTATGCCCGGGTAGGGGACCTTGGCCAGCGAGAACATCTCCCACAGGACAATGCCAAAGGACCAGACATCGCTGTAAGTGCTGAAGACATGATCGCTGAGGGACTCCAGCGCCAGCCACTTAATGGGAAGTTTGCCGCTCTCTAAAATTGAATAATATTTAATTAAATTAAAATAATTTTATTTAAGAACAAAATAAACAATGAACAACAAATTAATCAGTGGCTTACCCGACTTCTTGTAGTTATCCCCACGATACATGGAACGCGCCAGACCAAAGTCACAAATCTTGACCACATTATCCTCGCACAGGAGTATATTTCTGGCCGCCAGATCGCCATGCAATACCTTCTTGGAGGACAAATAATCCATACCCCTAGCCACTTGGAAGGCCCAGCTAACCAGGTCAACAGTGGTCACCGACATGGCCTCCGTGGAGTCTGTCTTGTAGTTGGAACGCCAGGCGGGTTGAACCGAATTATTGGACATGATTTGGTCATCTGTGGAAAATAAATTTGATTAGCGAACAAGACATCTTAAGAACACCTTCAATCTTTAGCTGAAACTTACCCTCTGGAACAGTGGTCATCACAGTGTTACAGGTGTCCATCTGTCGGTCGTAGCTATAGGTGGCAGACCCGGATCCTGGTCGTCCGGCACGGGTGCCCGATCGGGGATCATTGTCGGAGTTTCTGCGATGATTAGGCGGCGGTTGGGTGTTATTGTTGTACGAGGAGTTCAGTTGGTTCATGTACGAGTGGAGCGGGAACCCGACATTAGCATACTTCAAGCCACCACCGTTAGCATCGCTGTTAATTGGGGTTTAGTCGCCGCGCCCACACAGACAAACAGGAGGAGGAGACACACAAGGAGGAGACCACAACCAGGAGCGGGAGATCACAGGCACAGGTGGTGAGAGATGCACAGGCAACACAGGTGCGCATACAGATACATTCAGAGTGTTTGTTTTGTTTGTGTGTTGTGGTAAGATTTTGTTTTGTTGTAAGATTTGTTGATTAGATCGTGTCGAGTGTATTTTGTTGGTTAGTCGAGGGTTAGCAAGGGATTACCAAAACCAGAAACGGAACAAGATTAGCGTTAGTTAGCAGTTAAGGTAAGTTAAACTTGGGGTTAGTTAACACAGGGTTAAGAGAGGAGAGAGTGTAAAGTGTCAATCACTTACCGGTGCAGGTCAAAGTTCTCGGAGAAGCGTTGCGTCATGATATTGGGATCAATGTGATCGGTATCCGGGCTGATCTGATTGATAAAACACTTTCTATTCCTCAGCAGGAAGTTCTGAATATTGCCAAAGCGACAGTACTCCACAATGACCATGAGTTCACCTATGGGAAATATTCACGAAAATATGTTACAATTTAAAGCTGCTTTCAGACTAAATTTTAAATAATTAAAAATCTAGAGAGATATATTTATCTTTATATTCCAAAAGTAATCCATAATATTTTTGTTTATACTCACGCTTTGCTATGTTTTTGGTAACAGCTCCCAGCAGATTCACCACATTCAAGTGCTGACCCAGATGGACCATAATCTTCAACTCGGACACCAAAGCCCGCACCACCTCATTGTCCGCCGTCCGCTTGACCATCTTAACGGCCACCGTAGTGACGGGCTCCTCCTTTCGTATACCCTTGGCTTCGCCCTTGAGCACCACGCCAAAGGCTCCGGCTCCCAGCTGCTTGCCCAGTTTAAGGTTGTCGCGCGGGAACTCAAACTCCCGGTTATAGGGCAGCAGCTCCGCCTGCTCATCCAGGGTGAGATCGGGATTAATGTGTCCCACGGCTCCCTCCTCGAAGTTGGCCAGGCCAGCGGCCTTCAAGGCCAGATGTCGTTTGTGCTCCTTGTGGTAGCGAACGGCCAGGAAGGCGCACAGGCTGATCAGGAGAAGGAACAGCATGACACCAAACCAAATCCAGCCCTTGCTTATGCCAGGAAGATCTAGGAATCAAAAAGAAAATGTTTAAAAATCTTTAAACATTCAAAAAGAAGAGAAACTTACTGGAAAGAACCACCGTAATGGAGTTCTCAATGCTGCCCAATCGATTCTCCACAAGACACCGGTAGACACCCTCATCCCCGGGATACAGGTGAGTGATCAGCAGCTTGGTGTCGCCCTCGGGGAAATGCAAGAGATTCGTCTCCACCAGCTCCCGGCCATCCTTGAACCACCGAACGGTGGCCAAAGGAACCGCCTCAGAGCGGCACACCAGCTCCAAGGATTGGCTCAGGTTTCGCTCCATTTTCGAATGGGTATTCAGGTTGGTGTACTTCCACTGCGGCGCCCGGGGATCGTGGACAAAGACATTGATCTCCCGGCTGCCGTAGTCCGCGGAATTCATGATGTGGTAGGCACGACACTCGTATGTGCCACGATCCTCGTCCGTTATTGAGCTGAAATGCACGGTACTCTTGTAGGAGTACTCCGTTTTGGTGGTTTCAATCGTCACACCTGGCCAGGTAAAAATAAATTAAATATCATAAACATTGGAATACCTTGTAGTGAAAATATTACGCTCATCTGCCTCCAGCTCCACGCCATCGTGAAGCCACCTCAGTTTGTCGTCGAAATGGTAAGCCAGAGCCTCGCAGGTGAAGTTCTCCTCGTCACCCTTGGCAATCTTCCGCTGCTCATCCAGTCCGTAAATTGTCATATTCTCGGCAATGTCGCCAAGAAGGACATGTGCCTTGGTCTGCGATCGCCGCGCTTTGCCGTCCACCAGATTCTCGGCAATGCAGGTCAGGATGCCTGGCTCGGTGGGTCTGAATGACACCTCCACAATGCGCTCTATGCTTAGTTTTCCTGGTCGGGGTTTGGTTTGGAACTGTGGGGGGTACATAGATTGGATTAGCTGGTGAGTTCATTTTGGGAGTTGCGAACAAAGATTGTACCTGATATTCCTCCTGGATTTTGGGTGACTGCAGCAGACGACACAGAAAAAGCCAATGAAAGATGTTTGAGGAGACGAAAGACAAATGTTTAAACATAAACTTAATTATTTCTTTAACACTTAATAATAAACTTATGAGGAATACATAAAATGAAGGATGAAAGATGTAATAATAAATGTTCTTAAAAATAATATTCAAAAAATCTAGACCAGAAAATATCCTTCCCAAACTTACACTAAAATTCTGGTTAAGCACCGAGCAGGTGGGCCATCGCGGCTCCAAGGTGCAAGGTCGGAAGAAGAAGGTAACAATGGCCGGCGGATACGACCGCACCGTGCACTCCAACCGCGCCACCTTGCCCACTTGGACATAGACATCCGACATGCTAAGCGCGGGGCCATCAATAACACTGACATTATAGGGCCTTTCCACAGTCTGAATAGTGTTGGTGCCGCGTAGGATGTAGGTGCCACTGTCCTCCAGCTGGGCATTGAGCACCTGCAGCGTGGTGCTGCGCTCCGTGGAGATAATCTTGAAATTATGTTCCGTCTGCCAGACCTCGGTGCCATCCGGCTTCAGCCAGCTGAAGGTGGGCTCGGGAAAGCCCTCAAAGGTGGCCGTCATCTGGATGGTTTTGTTGGCAAACTCCCGGACATCGTAGTGGTTCGAGGGCTCGTTGACATTCAGGTAGGTTTCATTGGGGGCTGAAAAGATCAAGGATAAGAGGATGTAGAAACTAAGCAGACTAGCCTAAGACTTACCCAAGACTCTGATCTTGTAGGAAACAATCTGGGGCTTGTTGTTGGTGGTCTCGGTGACGACGCACTTGTAGAGACCAGTGTCCGTTGGCTGGGCATTCGTCACGGTCAGGGTGCTCCTGCCCAGGTGATGGGTGCTGTTCTTAAACTTGTCATCAAACTCCGCAGTGGTAATAGTGATCCGACTCTGTAAAAGAGATTTACAAGGTTTAAATGGAGATCTTTATATAATATCTCCTCTCTTACTGACCTTATCTCTTGGTGGCGTTATCCACTCCATGCTGTAGCTGAGCAGCTCAATGGTAGAGGACTGCTCACACACCAATGTAAAGTTGCCGTGTAGGAAGACATGGTTTCTGGCCCTCGACTTGATCTCGGGCTTGGGCAGGGGCTTGTCCGCCTCTGTTGCGTTGGTAGAGAGTTTAGCATTATTAGAGGATACCCTTTGCAAAGGCCGTGGACTGGCAAGCAATGTTTCTACAGCTTCTCATGCAGATGGTTGGATGGGGGTTAGACATAGACGAGGACACACATAGGTTAACGTTTCTACAGTACTCTTAGGAGGTAGGTTAGTTGGGTAAGTATCAAAACCATAAGTTAAGTTAGAGTTAACCAAGTTAAGTCAGTCCGAAACCAAAGAAATTCGTAACACAAAGCGGAAAATAAAGCGATGCAAAGCAGGAAACAACCAACACAACGCAGACGAAACGATAACACAAAACAAGGACAACAGCCAGGAGGACAACACTTACGCCCTGGCCTGGGTGAGGGCGACGATGGCATCGGAGCCAGCCGGGCTGGACTTCGCCTGATCCGATCCTGGGCACTGCCATCACCAGAGATTAAAGCCACTTCACCTTGTGTTTGGTTAGTAACAGATGCGAGGACATCGTCGACCTCATCTTCATACTCTAACCCTATGTTAGTCAAGGCGCCCCGCGAAGGGCCGTTGGTACTGAGATTATCCAATCCGGATGCTGGAGGAGTTAGCAGATTAACACATGAACGTGGTGGATACGTGGGAGAAAACAGTGAGGGGAGAGCACAGGGAAAGAGAGAAATACCATTTGGTTAGGACACACACTTAAGTTTCTTGAACTTGCAGGCAGTGTTTGTGTTTTGTACTCGAAAAAATTCAAACCTGAGCGTTGAAAAATAAAAGGATATTTTTAAAAATTATATTTTAAAGCCAATTTCCAACTAATTTACTTTATTTTTTTAGTGTAAAAGTGTGCATAGTGTGCTTGCGGCAAGTGTACTTTGGTGCATTTATAAACTATAAAAGAAGCCTTGAATTTGGAAGAGAGAATAGAGATTAGAGAGATCCTTTGGCCCATACCGAAACCCCTTCAAAAATATTTACTTATTTGTTGAATAGAGAGAGAGTGTAAAGCAATATTTACGACATATATAGAGACGGAAATCACAAATCACAAACTTTGGGGTGCAAAAACTCACTATCAATGAAACCGTTACCAATAAAGGACACAAGAACGGTCCAGTTCTCGTCGTCGTGGTCCGGATAGGGCGTTTTGGGTAAACAGTAGTACTCGCCGCCATCCGTGACGCTGCGGATTTCGATGGTGAATCCCCGCTTCGGATCGTAACGACCGACTTCTCTGCTGGAATAACTCTACACAGGAATAAGGATTGGTCAGATACTATATATCGATTCTGTCTGAGGAGGACCCTGCCTATCTAGAGACTGCCAGTCAGTCAGGGACTTCTAACTTGATTGTTAATGCTACATAATATATTTATACATTTCTGGGGAGGGAACTTTATGTACAGGGATAATAAAAGGGCTAACTACATATAGATATCTCGAGTATAATATAGATATGTTATAGTCTCCAACTGGGACATACTTTTCTGGTAGCTAATGTCAAAGAGCGACTGACTGTCCAACGATTTATCGGAGCAATAGACGGTACTCGAGATGTACTCGATGACGCGAAAGGTGAAGCCTAGCTTGGAGTCGTACGTCCAGTTCTGGTAGAAATCGGGCTGGCCCTCAATCCTGCCATTCGAACTGATGTTCCAACCCAACTGATTATCCTGTGCGCCAATAAAAGGTATCTATTTTAGTTTAACGTTTAAAAAGCTAGCCATTTCTGGGCCCATCAACTGGAAAGTCTTTAGAGGATTGCAAGGATACGGATAACGCCCCGCCACTTACATCTCCATTGAAGTGCAGCAACACCTCGGTCTCGGGCATGGCCGGCTTGCAGGGTATAACCACGTCGCTATACTGGTGGGCAAGCACAATCACATCCGTGGGCACCAGCTTGTTGTAGGGATCGTTAACGTACACGTAGATGGAGCTAGCCTGGTCCTGGTTCACCATCTCGCGCACCTCCTCGTCCGACTCCCTGGACAGGTTGATCTGGTCCAGGCTGGACTCTTTGATGCAGAAATAGGCGCCCACCTGGTCGGCCGTCACCTCCAGGAGATCCAGTCGCACGCCAAAGGGTCGCGTAGGATCGAGTTCATTTGTGAACGTGGTAAGACCTGGATGCACCTCTGAGTTGATCCACCAGATCACGGCCTCGCTGGCCTCGCACAGTAGCGTGTAGTTGGTGCGATGCTCCAGCTTGATGTTGTCCTTGCAGGGCGTGATTAGGGGGGCTCCATTCTCGCCGCCGCAACTGGGTGGGTCATCCTCCAGATCGAACTGGGGACGGGGAACTGCAGGAGATGTAAAAATATTAAACAAATATGTAAATATTTTCTTTAATTTTTAATCAGATATTTTATTATTAAACTACTCATAAAATGTCACATTTGTTGTTTCACTGACAGCTTCAAGTGAAAACCCATCTGTTCTTCAATGGAATTATTGTTCATTGATTGCTCAACAGGCATCACAACAAAATTCTTCAAATACTTTATCTATTACCGAGTGCTCGGCCCTCGTCACTGGTGGCGCTATAATAATGACTTTAAGTGATTGAGCAGTTGAGCGAGACTCTCTGTGGATCTTCCACTATTTTATATTTTTTTTGCCATATTTAATTGGAGAGCGTAGCGCTTCCTCTGACTTTGTCCCTGTGGCAGCGGCGTCTGCTTGCCGAGTTCACTTGGACTTCTTTTTTTTCTCGTTCGAAATCAATTATTTGTTTACAGAGGCAGCGATAACAACAGAGAGCCTTGCCTCGCCTTGCCTCGCCTCGCCTCTGTTTCTGATACGGAGGGCATTATGTTCTCGATCGTGGCAGCCATGTTCCACATAAATATGTCTACATACATATGTGTCTTAAAAAGTATTCAAATCACAATGGTATCTAATGTATAAAAAACGAATAGAATTAATGGTGTGAAGAAAGCAGAAGCCGGCACTAAAATTCGGCGCCTTATCAACTGAGGTTCAAAGTTCGGTTTGGTGTCTAGTATTTCAGAGGAGTAGCAGTATGTAAAAGAGCTGTGGGTTCTGTCTGGAGTGGCTTGATATAGGAAGATGAGTAGATTAACCCTCTATATATAGAGAGAGAGAAATATCACACAAATGGGGGAGAAGTCAAAATCATAAAAAAACGGTATATAAAATGGTTTCTAGTACAGGTTTTTAGATAAAAATAAAAAACTCAAACTTTGCCTTTGAAAATATCACAAAAATGAAATAAATAAATGCCAAATAAATAACTAATACAAAATATAAAATATATATAATGATACAAATATATACAACATATATTTTTAGTTCTAATTAAAACTTGTTCATTAGTTCAAATAATACTTGCACATATTTAAATTATTTTTCAAAGATTTTCCAACCTAAGATCGATATTTGTTTATATCTTAAAGTGATTTATTATATGCTTTTCTCTAGACTTCTACACTTGAAAGGGTAAATTAATCATGTTTATTTCGTTTACTGAAATATGTGTATAGAATTTATCAACATATGTATTTATTAATAGAAACACTTGTATGTTTTCTCAGTGCAGAAACAGAAATAAATAATGTGCCAGGCCTTGGCAGGAAGAGAGCCTTTTCTTTATACATTTATACGTTAAATATTTTATACATTTTTCATATTTCTGTAATGGAAATTATATAATAAATAAACTCCACTTACGTGCTTCAATCCCTGAGATTCCAAGTAGCAGGAGAATGGGCCACAAAATCCAAGGCATCCTCTCCAGCAACATCGCTCAGCAGCTTTGTTTATTTATTTGTTTGTGCTTAAATATTAATACTAATTGATTCGCCTAAATATTCACAGATTTAGCACATTTGGCTCAGTAATTCCATGGTCACGTTGGAAGACACTTGACACTTTGATCACTTAGCGGTGCACTGAAAGAAAACGGAAGTGGTTGCGGTTGTTTTTATCGTTGGTTTTTTTGGTTTAGTAAAGTTGAGTAATAGAAATAATTTTTAAAGTTTTAAATAGAGTTTTTAAAGTAAGTTTAATAAATTTTTGATCAATTTAGAGGTTATTTTTTTGTTTAAAAATATTTTTCACTAATTGAAAACAGTTTTTAAATGTTTATTTAACCATAATATATTAGTAAACGTTTACTATTTTATCTTTAGATACTTGTATTTATTTTTATTTTATTTTATTTGTTTTTTTTTATATTTATTTATATTGTGTTTTTTATAATATTTATTTTTTATAATATTTCTTTCGTCACTATTTGTAGAAGTTTTTATAGGAGAGGAAGTCTTATCATCAGAAAGTATTTTTCAAACCCAATATCTGCTTATGAATAAAAAAATGTATAGCTTTATGCATTTAATGTATTTATTTTCTAGAAATTAATAACTTATTTATATTATTTGTTTTGTTTTTTAGTTTTGCATATATTTTTCACTAGAATTTTCACTGTAGTTAATATTTTTTCCAAGAGTTTTATTTGTAATGTGGTTTATTTACACTTTTTATTATATATTTTGTTGAAATTAGTTTTATTTATTTCTTACACTTTAATTTGTTTAATTTTTTACACTTTTCCTAATGCATTTTCTATACAATTTCCTTATTCTTTTCACTGATTACTAGTTTATATTTGAATTATGGGATCCGCCTTTCAGAAACCAGCAGCATAATCACCCGGAGACGACTGAAGCTTTTTGCTGGATTGTCGCCTCAGACGCTCCGTGGAGAATCTCGAGAGCATTAACATTTACGATAAGACCCAACTTCTGGCTGTTGTTTATGGCATCTCGGGTGCCGATGTGAAACCAAAACCGAATCCACATTCATTCAAGTCCCAGTCGTCCGTTACAATGCGCGTTGCGTTGATAAAACCAACAAAATAATATTTATAAGTAAGAGAAGAAAACAATTCGAGTGAAATGAAGTCGCTCTCCTCCGCTCTGAACTCGAGCAATCTCCCCGAGCACTGCGATTGGCAATTATCAAATTGGTGGGCCTTCTTATCACAGAGAACACACAAGAACATAGCACTCAGAACACTTATACGCATAAACAAAAAACAAAAACATTACGCATACGCACAGTATGCGCTGCCCTGAAGACATCTCACACCCCCTCTGCGCTTCTTTCTTATTTTGGTGTCACATCCGCATTGGGCAAACGAGAGCTTCCGGGGGAAGGGAATCCAGAGGAGTGGGGGGTGGCGGCCACACCCACTAATGAGGCAACAGGTCGCCCACGTGCTCGGTCATAACTCACTGTCGCCGGGCTGAGTCCCCTTTGGCAGTCGCCAAATGGCAACGGGACATGCACAATTAAACAAGCTGATCTAAGCATTGCCCACACCGAAGGAAACAAAGTGATCCAAATGGGGAGAAGTAGAAAATATCTTGAGAATATATATCTAAAATTAATATAAAACGCTATTTTATGTTGGAATATATTTTAGAAATTCTATTACATAGTGAAAGAGTCATTTCCGACCCTATAAATCATATATATTCTTGATCAGCATTAAAAGCCGAAACAAACTAGCCTTGTTCGGAAGAAAAAAAAAATTTCTTAATTTTTTCAAAATTTTATAAGGGGTTACATCATTAAAATTCTCAAGAATTGATAAAATTTTGAATTTAAAAATAAATTCTTTACAGTATGCAGATTTGTTAACCTTATAAAAACTAACACATAACTGCTTACCGAATTGAATTTAAAGCCATTTTGGCGGAGTTATAGATTTTTTAAGATTTAAAAATATTAAAAAATTGTACGTTTTATGAAAATTGTTAAAAAGGAATTCCAACAGCTTTGAAATTTATGCTATTACTGCTTAGTTCTTATATTTTGAAACTTTACTTTTCTTTAAAAGGAATTATCATATAAAAAAAGCGATTCAAGTCCCTATGATGGACATATTTTAGGTCTTCCTGGTGTTATACACAAACTTTAAGTGTATACAAACTTCGGCTAACAAAATACACAACTCATATAAGCTTTATCTACTTTATATTACAATATCATGTGATTTTTATATATACATATGAACATATTCATATGTAATCATTCAAGAAATATAATATTTCCCAGAAATGTAATCAATGTTTGGCACTGTTTCCTGCAGGCATTCCATATTCTTTTTGTGATAATAAAGGCTCATTTTGCTTATATTTAAAGAGAAATTTAAATGATTATATTCGTAAAAAAGATATGCTAAGTGATTTCCAAAATATAAGAAATAAATAAAATAAATTTCAATAAACATTTTCCCGCTGTGTGCCCAACAATTAAAGCAAACGAAGTGCTCCGCTGATGTGCCACTTCACGGGGCCATGTCGTAAACGAGTAATCCCGCCCAGCCGCAGGGACAACAAGTGTCCCAGCTTTTGACATCAATAAACTGGAATTTAATTTGCTGGCTAACTCGGACGAGCCGCACCTCCTGTGATGACATTTTGGCCTAGCCAACTTATTGTGGCTAATTGCCAGTTGGTCAGCAAATAAAGCCATTCGTCTTTGTCACGGCGACTCCTTGAGCGAGGTCAGTGTGTGTGTTTTAATGCCGTGTCACTGGGTTCTTAGCCCGTTCCTCCCGTTTATTGGCTAATTGGGAAACACTCTCTGGTTTCACCTGTCCCCCTCCTCAGATGTCCATTGCAAGAGCTTGCCGGATTAAATAACACAGCAATCACCTGGCAAATATTGACTGGGCCACTAATCACCTGAGAGAGATAAGGGAAAAGCTTAAGAGTCTCTTGATAAAGAGGATGAAATAGAACATTTTTCAAGAGAGAAATCTCAGAGCCATGTATCATTTATATTTCTATTAAATCAAAAACCTTTAAGTATAAATAATAAATAAGTATTTAACATCAATCAACCCTTTCTAAATTTAGAAAATAAAACACTACTTAAGATAAAAAGTCTAGCCCTCGATAAGAGTTTTCCCATTTTAAGCCCCTTGAAAATCAGTCTCCAGTTCTCCTTAGTTGAGAACGGCTTCCTATCGAATCCATTAGGGGACTTGAAGTGGAATCAAGTATTTTCAGAGTTCCGAGGAGGCAGTTTAATGAATCGCTGACCAGTAGCCCGACAAGCGATCAAATGCGTCTGGCAACATGTTGCAAGCAACATCTCAGACTTTGATGGGCAGCTGCTACTCCGCCTGCTACAGCTCCACCTCCTTGTGCTCTCCGTGCTGCCTCCTCCTGCCTGGTCAACTACTGATGGTTTGTGTGGTCACTCCGTGTTTGTTGTTGTCATGACGACACGCCCACTTTGCATTTTCAAGGGCATCGCAACGGGTAAAGCTGGGCTATGGCATTTTCCTTGAGTTATTTATATCCACTAGCAGTTTTTTTCTTTTTGCTATTTTAATACCTCTTCATAGAGGAGTTAGAGGGTTATTTTGTTGATTAAAGTGAGGTATAGGTTGAAAATTAAGATAATAAAAAATATATAAAATACCCTTTAAAAAAATGTCTTAAATGAAGTTTCTTTAAGCCAAAAAAACCTCCCAAAAAGCAAGTTTTGAATATAGTTTAATTCCTTAATCAAGCATGGATTTTCAAAATCTTCCAAGTAAGTCACAAAACCTAATTACTCTTTCGTTGCTAAACAACTACCAGGTATCTCCAAGTCTTGACTTTTGATCACCAAACTCCCTTCTGGCTTTCAGAGTCGCTCACGTGCTCGTGACGCAAATTGCAGGGCGCCCTAATTGCAGTTCCCAGCTGCAGGCGAATCCCTTTCTCAGCTCTGATTTCTGTTTTTTTTTCCCTGATTGTTTTTTTACAGCCCACGGATTGTCGTGCAATTAGCCCTGGACATAATGAGGTCGGGGGGAAGGTCTGGGAGCTGGGGGGTATCAAAAATCCTTACCTTTCCCTATCTCGACTACACATTTCTGCACTTAGTCATTTTTTTTTGTGGGACAAACAGAGCTCCAAAAATAAATGACACACAATTCAGGTTTATTGATTTACATTATGGGAGTTAATAAGAAATTTATGTGCAATATTTAAAGAATTTTTAATTGGTAATGGAAGTAGTAATGAGTAACAGATACATAAAATGTATATAATTCATTTTAATCTTTATTATTTGGTTTCTTTAAAAAGAAAATATTAACAATTTGTAAATTAAACTCTGCCTCATTGAAAATTATAAGGAATTTTTACTCTGTCTAGTCTGCGAAACAAAAGATAGCACTTTTCCTCTTAATTGTCGAGTCATTTCCACTTAGCTTTTCCCACTCCAGACAGGCATTTTTCGCACTTATTGTAATATATATGAACATAAGTAGTTCTGCCTGGGCTAACATATTGAGGTAATTTATCAAAGGAAATATTTATTTTGTCTATCAGTGGACAGAGATTATTTTTTTGGGTCACGATTATCCACAAATAAAACTCATATATTGATACTTAACATATGTTTATCGCACAATTGTTTACGGCACAGAATGGTTCGTATTAAGTATGGAAAATATAAAGAAATGACGTCATTTCATGGCCCAGTGGCGCTGCCATTCATTCAACAATGTCGCTCTTATATATATAGATATATATATATAAATTTAATGATCCCATTCCACAGGCAGCAGACGCTTGGTCACTCATGTATGACGTAGTCACACACGTTTCTGTTACATGTTTATATATTTACATAAGTGACAATATTTGCGTATTAATTAAACACAGAAATAAACAAAAGAACAACAACAACAAGTTTTTTTTATATAGTGACTATGTAGTAATAAAAACCGGTTGAGTGCGGTGAGAGAACTTCCCTTGAGAGCGAGTGTCTCCTTGCAGCGATCAACAATTGCATTGATCGAACAAATATAGCTGAATCTTTTGTTTTCAGCTGATGGAAAAATATTTGATGAAGAAACAAAATTATAAATAAATATTTTAAATATAAAAATAACAATAAAAAAAGGAAAGAATATTTTTATTATTAAAATTAAACAAAGAAGCTATTCAAACAAAATAGAAAACCTATTGAAAAGACAGCTGTGACACAGTATTACACTGTTTTTTAGTCATACAGCTATGAGACTGCCGTTAAATTATATTATTTTCTTGCCTAAAAAATGTAAATAAATTAACATTTAAGGGCAGTGTCTTATAAGTATAAAATAGTCTAGTTTTGTGTTTACTTTGTCACACTTTAAAGGCTCGGGAATGCCCTAGTTTTCAACTTTCATTACTAGAATATCCACAGAATATTCCCAGAATATTCATACAATATTCTCTACCGATTCCTAAAGCCTTAAAACACTTAAAAAAAACACTTTAAGCACACTTTGAATGTATATTTATGCTATGAACCCCGCGGCCTTTTATTTATGAGGAGACAACGAAACTCTTTCATGCGCTTTTGCCATAAAAATGGATCGTCTTGTCTTGGCTATTTTCATGTTTCCAGCTCCTCCATCAGACACATGTTTCTCCCATCAAAACAACAAAAATTCCACCAAAGTTTGGACAGTTTAACGCGGAAAATCTTTCACCATTATTTGGTTCTTTATGGCCAATAAATGAAAAAGTTGCACGACTCGTGTTTTGGGCCGCGCGTTGCATGTGCAACAGATTCGGTTCAGTTTTGTGGCTTTTGTGTTTGGTTTTTGCGGTTTCCAAGTCACGTGTTTTCACAGCTGTACGTGCTGCTGACCCTCGTCACTGGGAAACTGGAAAATTTCCTGGGGTTTTCCCCACCGAGTTCGCTGCTGCTGCTGCTCCTAACACCTCAAATTGAATTTTCTATGGCCCACAATTCAGAGTTTATTTCTGCAATTATCTCAGGTCCTTCTGGACAGGATTACCTTTGGTTTTTCCTGCGTACAGCAATAACATTTTCCCCTGCTTAATTTACGACTCTTTCGGCCGAGTTTTTCCTTGCTTTTATTTGACTTTCCACCCGTTGACCTTTTGCGTGTGAGTCAAGTGGGCTTTGTTTTCCATTTCAATTGCAAATTTTATTTGTCTGCAGCAACTTAATGGAAAGTTTTCTCCTACCACCTCCCCCCCTGATTGCAATGGCAAACAGGCCTTTGGCTGTGAGCCAAAATAATGAGCAGAAAACGCACATTCCAACGAAATAATATCAGGAAATGTACATATTTTTTTGAATGCATCCAAAGGAGGTTTGGTTTTGCCTGATTAAAAATTCAGTCAGCGTCAAATGGAAGTTTTGCAATTTGGGCCAAGCCAAGATTTGTGGCCTGCAGGCGGCCCCATAAATCAAATCATTTGTCAATTGCCAAGCAATCAGTAAACAACGCCTTCGAGATCTTTACTTATTTTTACTAGGTGTGTGTGTGGGCTTTTTTGGGCCACCTTTCGATTTTTTATAATTTGTAGGGTATTCAAAATTTTAGTCAGAAGTTTGCAAAACCAGAAAGAAGTCATTTTTGAGCCTAAGAATTATATATATTCTATAATTTAGTAGAAAATGAAACAGAAAAGCTTTCCGAATTGAAATTAATGCTTTTTTTGCTTAGGTAAGATTGATTTATTATGATTTATTTGATGAAATAATAGTTTCGCTTCTGCTAGGGTCTACAAAAGTCGGCTTACCGAAGTTATCTTTGTTTCTTTTTTTATATATATTTTTGTAATATTTTTTTTGTAGGCTTAAACCACATCTAATCATCGCTCTGCAAGGAAATGACGCGACATTTGCACAGTTTGCGTGTCTCCTAATGATGGAGCTGGAAATGGTTGACATGGTAGCGTTTCATTACCCAGAAAATGTCAGTTAATTCCATTAACTAGGCTAGGACCACAAAAATGGCCTAAGTAGAACCAAAAACGCTAATGAGGTCTCAGGAAAAGGTAAGCTAAAGGTGAGTATTTTAGAAGGAATTTAAATGCTTAAGAAATTACTCTGAAAATTATATTCTTGGCTGACATAATACTTGGCTAAAGTCAAAGAAAACTTTATGATAAATTTTGTTTACTCTTTCAGAGATACACTTTTCATTTATTATTTTGCTAGCTTAATTTAAGTTTTATTTGGGAATGGAATGCTGTCTTAATTACTTTTTCTCTAATTGATTTAAATTGTCTCAGAGAACTAAGCCAAATGTTTGTGCCAGAGGCGACCCTGAGTTTTCATTGAAAAGAATAATTCTTGGTTTTCTTTTTGCTTTCTTTATTTTATGTTTCATTTCTGGAATTATTTATTGCTTAGTTTCTCGTTTGTTTCTTGCTTTATTTCTTGCTTTATTTTTTGCTTTATTTGTTGCTTTATTTTCTACAATTTCCCCCTTCAAAACTTTGCTGAAATAGCTAAAGTTTTAGGTTCGTGCTTAAATAAAAATTTGACTTTCAGCATTATTCATATTTTAATAAGCGAAATACAATCAAACAGTGCTGAATAAGAAAGAATTTATAATCACAAATAAATAGTCACTGCAATTTGTGAACTTGATAAAAAGTTGGCAAGGCAATTTGTTATCCGAAAGACAGGCGAATAAACACAGAAATAATAGTTTCTGCTGCTGATTAATTAAACAAAAGTCTTGACTTGAGCGGGAGCTATCAGCGGGAACACATTGAAATGTTACTTTCGCTCCCTCCCGTTTTATGTCTCTTGTCGGACTCTAATTAATTGATGGATGATACTCCCTGCTATTGCCTTACAGCCACTTTTTTATTGACATTTTTCTTGTATTTTTTTCTCTCTCGCTTTTTTTTTGGGGGGCAAGTGCAGCTCCCGCTGTGAACTCTGCTCCATTCGCCCACACCAAGTTGTGCAATTTATGTGTGTGTCAACCCACGACCATTCCCAGCTGAGTACACTCTTCTGTCCTCGAAGCTAATGCATTTTTGAAATGCAAGCAGAGGCAACAGACGGCAGGCCGCTAATCTGCAAGGCAAATGCATAAACAACATGGCAGAGAGATGGATTTGAGAGCAAATCCCCTAGTAACTGTCAAGCTTCCCAGATAAAGGCCTTGCCTCCCGTATGAATCGCTTGCAGAAACTGTTGCCGGGTTGCTGCGGGAACATTCAAAAGATACTCCTCCATTCTTGGGCGTATCTCTCAGATACGTACGAACCTTATCAGCCATGTGTTTTGCAAGTCGGCTGTAAAGATAGCCGCTTAGATGGCGTTACGATAAGGCCAGGAAATGGTTAGATATATTTATGTATATATTCGGGTCGCAGCAATGTCGAAATTAATTAAATAGTAGTATTTTTTGTCTGCCTTTTGTTAAAAGTGAAATTACCAGCAGGTAAAGTGTGCTTTTTTCCTGTTTTTTACTTATTTTTTAGATGAGTCATTTGGGAAACTGACTTTCAGCAGAGTCAAGCTGTTGTATAAGCGGATATATCTTAAAGTCTAGGTAAAGATATCTTTAAAGTTTTGTTTCTAAAGAATTTACAGACATTTTCATGAGCAGAAAACCTTAAGAAATTTAGTTAAATAACTTAAAAACTATGAAGAGAGGTTTTAATGCTTTATTTCCCCTGAAACCCCACACCTTAGTCTCTCCAGAATTAATGATTCACTTTTTGTTTTTCATAAATTGGCGAATCTGATGTAAAAATTCAACGCTGCCAGTGAAATTGAATAGCTGGCACTTTGCCCAGAAATCGAAACAAATAAAACGCGTGGCGACAAACCAACTTGTTGGCCAGCTGTTGCCGCTTCGAAATAAATAGAAATGTTATATTGGATCGCTTAATAGCCGACAAGTGTTTAATTTGTTTGTTTTTGTGTTCCAAGCGATTAATAAATAAATACAATAAGTATGTGCCCGGTATATAGCTCATTTCGTGCCTTGCCCTGACCCCAAAAGGAGCCTGTAATCGATCGAGAAAATAAACATTACTCAATGTTTTGTGTATTTCGAATGCATTTCTTGTGCGCCGACATAATTGGGTGAATCGTCTGTACACTTAATGGTCTATAAAAATTATATATTTATTACCAAGATTTTCAAGACTGCAGCTTACAAAGTTTGCTAAGCTTTAACCCTGGTAAAATTCTAATGAATGGCCGGCATTCTAGGGCTCAGGTGAAAGCCAAGTGCCGGTGGGTTCCTGCCTTTTGGCCAAGAGATTTATGGCCAGCAGACAGCTCCAATGGCCTGGCCAACAAAATTATTTGTTGACGCTGTCCATTTATTATTTATGTTTTGCGGATGCAGACTGGGGGAAGGTGTCTCTCTCTGTCTGTCCATTCATAGAATGCCCACGGAGTAGTGGTCGAGTGTGAAAACGTGTTCAATGCCGGATTGCTTGCTGAGTTAACCGAACAAATGTTCATTATTTATGGGTATTGGCCAACCCGGCAAATTCAATTATACAGATATTATCGCCAAATGGTAATTTATGCGCCAGTTTATCTATCGATATTTCTTGGAAAAACTCTTTCACCTAAGGCCACACAATGAGGAAAAATTTCAAGTATTGTGGACATACTTTGTGGTATCTTACACTGCAATTATGTACCCTGGAAGGGTATTATAATCTTTCATTCGATAAAGAAAATTACAATTATAAATAATATGACTTTAAAGCTAGAGAGAGAGTAATTGAGCAAAAAAATCAAACATTTTAACATTCTAAAAGGTTAATTAATGCCTCTCAAAAAAATGTCTACCTAAGAAAATATTAATTATAAAAGATTTCGGCAACTTTTCATACTGGAAATTTCAATGGAAACATTTAACCAAATAGATTCATTTAAAGAAAATGTAAATTATACAAATATAATGGGATAATTTTCCAACTTTCACCCAGTGCAGACAATGTACTTTACTCGTAATGAAACTCCCCCTCGACTATACTTTATCAACCTTAGTTAAGTGGCTTAAATTAGACACCTAGCGGGGGCCACTACTCACGGGACAAGAACGCGTATCTTGTAGATAGTTAGCCATAAAGCCCGGCGTCTGATTAATGTGCCATGTGCACAAAGGAAAGGTGTGAAAAATAGCTGATGGAGCTACCCAGCTACACAGGTGAACACAGGTAGAGGAGGCAACGAACCACTTGGTTTTCCAAGAAGAACTCTTTCCTATTGATTTTTTTGCTGGCCAACAGCGATTTCTGTGCTTTGGATTGCCAATTGCAATTTCCAGTAAATATTTATGCGGCCACTTTTCCATTTTACATCAATTTTTCCCCCTGACATCTTTATGACTCCCAGCCACGGACTCCTGTATATATTTTCCCGCATTTTTCAGCTCGGGAAAAAGACTGTGTGATTGACGCCAACCACAATTAGCTGTGGTCTTTTGAAGTGGCCAGAGAGATAAATGGAGCAAACGATATGCATTGGGAGGTCTTGGGAAGTCTGCATTTAATAAACAAATTGGGAACAGTGAGCAATTGTTGTGGCCCAATTGAAGGCAATGAATTATGGGCCTTTGATTCGATCGGAACTTGGAGCCAACGGCAGCAGCCGGATCCTGAGTCACTTCCAATACACAGCAAAGAAATTAGCTTGCATTATCAATATTTTTTGGAGATTTGTTATAATAATAAACACAAGACGGAAATTGTCAGGCGTAGGGGAAATATATGGGGAAGTGTGTAAAAAATACGCTTACTATTGCAAAGGTTTTGTTTGGGTTTTAATTTGCCTTTAAGGGGGGATTATTTTTATTAGAGGAAAAATGAGATGAAATATTAACAAAATTGATATAAAATGTATAAATATTTAGGGAATTATTTCTAAAAAATAGTAGCTTTAAATTCTTGGGCATTACAAACAGATGTTATGTGATAAACATATGTATGCTGGGAAATAAGGATTATACTTTGATTTAACACTTTTTAAAAGCAAAATTCTTAAAGAAATAATGCCTGAAATTGTTCTAATATTAATGATGATTCAATAAAATTGTTACTTTTAATTTTAAATATTTTTTCGGTAATATGTTTTAGTATATTTATATTTTATTTAATTTTAAACACACATTTCCCTTAGTTTTTATTTATTTTGTGGCTTATAACCTACCTAAATTTGTATTTAATATATGAAACCTTTTTTATTAACAAAGTAACAATTATATAAATATTTCTTTCTGTGCTTTTATTTACCAAAATTTCGTATCTGGTCAAGAAACTTGAGGAAGAACCGGTTTAAGAAAGTCATCGTGTCAGATACAACCAACAACAATCTCCCAAAAAATGAGCTGTCCCCTTGGCAAACACAAACGAATTGATAACTTTTCTTTGCTCTTTTTTCACCTTCTCTCAAAAGTTTGCTAGAAAACTCGGTATGAGTAAGATCCTACGATATACCATTAATATTTCCGAGCCTCTTACGCAGTCTACAGTTAACCGCAGCAGCTTAGCAACAACAACGGCAAGAAAAACCATAACAATAAACAGTCACGATCGGTGGATGAATCACGATTTTGAATACCTGGGTAAAGATAACCCTTTGGTGTTTGCAGTCTCGTTATACTTGGAATGCCGTTGACGTATTCAACTCCATGGCCGGGCTCCATGTGTGTGTTGTGTGTGTGTTTTACACTTATCAATGAATGCTTTGGGGGCTTTGATAATAACACCAACACAAACGATACAGGCACTTATACTGGCAAAAGGTCACTGATAATACACACAATCAATATATAGCAGGTATTAAATACATATAGGATAGGCAGCGACTTTTTCGGGTTGTTTTAAATTGCATTGAATTGAGCAATGAGCAGCATTGACACAAACACAAAACACTCACAACACACAATCAGAATTGATTCGAATTCGGTTTGAACAATTTCAATATCATAGAAACTCAGTCCGATGCTTTCGGGACCTGTCACCCACCTGTGGATGTGTTTGTATGGGTTATTTACCCATAAATTCGTACAGGTATGGGTTCTCTCATCGAAAGTATATTTTAACATTCGATTGTATTATTTAGCACCTTTCGATGGCTCACTTGTTTATGGGTTTTGCACTCTTTATTTACGGTATATATTATATTTTATTCTTATTTATACTTATTTTATTTTATTTAAAATATATTTTTTTTGTATTTGTTTAAACGCTTACGTTGTTGATTTTTTGTTTAGCACTTTCTGTTGATATCTTTACTTTTTTTGAAACAATAAATAGCAAAACAAACTGCGTCGTCGGCAAAGTTTGAACAGTTTGGCTTTAGTCGTTGGCTCTTAGCGCGTTTGGAGCCCGCGTATCTAGTATCTCAAAGATGTATCCGCTCTCACGTCTGAACACCTCGGAAAGTTAACATGGAATGTTATAATCTATGGACAGAGACGAGCTGTTGGCCGAGCTGCCAGCTCGTTGAAAAAGTTGAGAAATGCTGACAGATAGCGGTAAAATGAAGGCAGGGCTGCCAGACTGTAAATGTTGTACTAAAACGTATAGCGGTAAATATTTGAAATGTGAGTATTTATTGGGTCTAAATTTATAAATAATATAAAATAAATAAACCAATAAAAAATAAATTAATTTTAAATTTAATACTTAAAGAAATAACTAATTAAAATAAATAAATAAAACAATAAATAAATAAAAAAATTAATAAATAAATACATTATTAAATAAATAAATAAATACAAAAATTATAAAATAAATAAATATATAGATTTTCCTATATATTAAGGCATTTTTCTATGACAGATATATTATTTTGTAGTGCAAAGTACAATAAAAAAATTAAAAAAAAGAAAGCAAACTTAATTTAGTTCTCCCAATTCGGGTCTTCCAACCCATTAAATGAACCTATTATTCCTATTTTATAGTATCTTTCTTTATAGAGAAAAACAACTTAAACAAATAACCCTCGGCCTTATCCCTAAATATAATTGTTTATTTAATTAAACTAATTAAAATGCATACAAATCGTAACGAATCCGATGCAGTTGACAACTAACAAGAGTAATGGGCAAGCTTATCAATTACGGTGAACAGATCTTTAACAAACGAACGATGACAATTGAGCTTCGGCTTAAAAATAGTTTCGGGTGCAAACAACACACAAATTTCGATGGATCAAAAGCGAGATCAAACTCCATTCAAAAACACAAACATTGCCATGTCCAAAGGCAATTAAAAACGCTTGAGCGAGTCTCGAAATTCCGGCGTTTGCTCCATTTTAGGTGGCTCTAATGGATGACCGTCTGCCCAGTTGGCGACCGGCAATCAATTGAGCCGAACGATCAGCGATCGGAGCAGCCAAGTACCGCTTAATGCGCAAATAATTGCGATTCCCGAAAAACTCAAAACGGGGTTACACCGAGATTTCCAATATAAATACGGCCAGAACCATCGAGGAGTGCCACCAAAAGTCATCTGGAGCACCCAAACAAAATGCTGCGTGAGATCTGCTTTTTCCTTGTCAGCTGTGTGGCCTTCGAGGCTGCCTTGGCCTGTGTAAGTTGTGATTTTGTTTCCCAAAAAATAATTCATAAATTATTAATAATCAATGCTTTTTGCAGAACGGCTACAAGGCCAAGCTGGTGAAGATGGAAAATTGTGCCGGCGATGATGCCATCATGACCGTGGGCAGTGACTTCAGCCTGAAGCTTAACAAAAAGTGCGAGCTGGTGCCCTCGGGCTGCATTATCAACAAGTCCTTCGGCACGGCGGTGGCCAAGTTCAAGGTCCAGAAAGACGGCATTGTGATGAAGGAGGGCAAGATGGATCTGTGCGCCGCCATTGATCAGGCCTCCTCCGAGGGCAAGGACATGCTCAAGCTCTTTGGCGCTCCCTCCTCCTGTCCCGTGGGCGAGGAGAAGGTCTGCGCCAATGACCACAAGGTGGACCTCACCAAGTACAAGGCCATGTTGGGCATGGCCCGTGGCCACCTCATCATTGATGCGGAGATCAAGCATGACACTGTGCGTAGTTTTAAAAAATTTTTTTATAATATTTATTTATCATTTAAATTTTAAATTTTCCAGGGCAAATCCTGCTTCCATGCCGAGATCGAGCTCACCAAGAACTGAGAGCGGAGCTTGGGACCATCAACAGGAGCTGGGAAGGAGGTCTTATGTTTATATTATGAGTCTTGCAAATTCACTTAGCTTGTAAATACGAATGCAATTCAAAAACTGGTAACTGGTGCGCACTCACAGAAAAAATAAACAAAAAATACCGAATGTAAATGAGCTGAGTGTTTTATTTTTATAGTTTAATATAATTTTCCCTTTAATTCCCATAAGTTTGGTTATTAATAGAATATATGTATATAGTTCAAGCGCCTTCCTCGATACCTCGCTTGGCTTACGGATTGTCAGGCAGGATTTTCCTTACCGCCTCAAGGTTTCTTATCCTTATCCCCCTCTGCTGCCTTCTTATCGTTTGTCGTCGTATCATTTGCTGCTGCCACCGGGATTGGCTTCTCAGTTGTGGGCTCGGGAGGAATATCCTTATTCATGAAGTACCAGCAGTCGTCACGGCACTCTTTCAGCGAGTAATATTCATTCGTATTGTACATCCTGGAGCAGTTGGTGGTCACCTTGAAACCCAGAGAGAGGCAGAGAGCTTTCAGGGATATTGGTCAATGAAGGAACAGCAAGCCGGACTTATCACCTGGACGCAGTCGGAGATGATGCGGTGAAAGGTATAAAAGTAACGGCGCGGCGAATGGCAGGCACTCTCATGCGGGTAAAAGTGGTGGATCAAACAGTTGTCATCCCGCACTGGACGGGGAGGGCAGAAGGAGCAGAAGCAGGAGTTAACCCGTGGCCAGATCCTTAATGGAGTAAGTAGCTCTTACCACGTTTTATGAATCCCTGCCCGAGAGTGCAATAGAGGGCGAGCCACAGCAACAGTTTCATGGCGAATTTCGCGATCAACTAAGTGCTTGCCCAGCTAAAAACCTAGTCTTAATATGGTCTTAATAGTCTCCACAAGACCCTAAACTGACGGCATTTGTAAAACAAAATGGGTTTACACATCAGTGCCATAGTTACCCATTATTTAATTGAAAATTAAATACTAAAAGGTAGCAATTTCAGAAAGCAGTGCACTAAGCTTAACCAACTTATGGATGCCTTCGCAAGTGATGGGGTTCGATCGAACTCAGATCATACTGCTCCAATGAGATCGTTTCGTTCGATTCAACACGACCTACTGCGAAATTTAAAATATTTTAAGAAAACTATAACCAAAACAATTAACCATGCGCGATGTGGTAGAAGAGGAGGATGAGCCACAGTAACTTTAGTTTTACATCCGAGAGGTAATGCTACTTGGTCCTAATTTCCTTATAACCACATTTGAAACGCTTTCCGGCAAGAAAAGAAAACTTTAGGATGCCTTCGTATATCACAAGTTAATTAAAATTAAAACAAAGATTAGAAAAAACCATCCCCTCTTCTATTAGTAATATTCTCTTTATATATTTCGTGTATACAATTTGTAACATTCCACAACACACTTTTCTGGCTTACAAATAGGTTTCAGAAACAGTAAAAACTTAGAGGTTAGCAAAGGTAGTGTAGTTAAGGTAAGGAAGCGGTTCATATTCAAGGTTATCGAAGACCATCCAACGTCTAGGGCAGAGTGGGCAGGGCTACTCCTCCTTCTCCGGCCACATCTTCAGCAGATTCCCGAGAAGCTGTAGTCAAACTCGGCGTTCTTCTCGTTCAGGCGTCCCAAGTACTGTGAGTGCTTGATCCCAAAGCTGTAGGCGGGCACATGTGAGAGGTTTATCTGCGGTCAAAAATTATACAAAACACTGAGTTAAACCTCGAGTTTTGACTATGAACAACTAAATTTAATCTCTAAATTTGCTGGATATGTAAATTTCAGAAATTGCTGAAGGCACGATCTGGCCTGTTCTCCCATAGGATTCGATTGCAGGTCGGGGACACAGTGTGAATCCTGTCTGCACGACAGTAAGGCGAGTGCCGGATGCCCATGGACACGGATGGGGGTGAACGCTGCTCCCAGTACTGTGGGCGGAGGTTTAGTTGGTTATAAAAAAAAAATAACTTAAAATTCTAAAAAAATATTTATATAATTTTTTCATTTAATTATAAACAATAAAAGATTAGACACAACACTCTCACCTTCTCCGGACAATGGGCACCGGGTCCGGGCTTGGCATCCTCGCTGCCCATCTTGTACTTGCCGCGCATCGAGTAGACCGGCGGCTTGGGCTTCACCGCAGTGTATTCGCCATCGTAGTAGCCGGGTCCGGGGAAGATCATGACCGGAATCAGAGGCGGCTTCTCGCGTCCCGTGATCGTGTAGGCCGGAGCCGAGCGAATCTTGCCCTCCTTGCTGCTGCCCATGACGGTGGGTATCTTGTAGACGTTAGGAGCTGTGTGTTTGGGAGATGGAAAGGGTTACTATCTTTATAAAAAGTATTTATTTTTATATTTTCTAGTCAGGAAAATGGTTAGTTCAGGGGCTGATCTCTGGGGCTTGGTGTTTGAGTATGATTCGGGTTAGTTTCGTTTTTCGGTTTGGCTTGAAATGAAGTTTGCCTGCAAAAAAAGGGATAAGGGGGACAAGGAAGTACCAGGATACTCAATGGGGTTAAAGGCTTTTAATTGAATAAATTTAAATAAATCGTAGGGTTACCTGATGATCTTCTCCTGCACGCTGCTCGCCTCCACAGCATACTTGACCGTCCGCATTTTGGTGGACTGGCCACTGGTCACGATGGCGCCATCCGGCTGGACTACTCTCTGGTGACTGACCGCCGCCGCCTTGGTGGCACTCGCATCCGACTTACCGCTGGCCATCACCTTAAGGTTGGCACTCTCCTGTTGGCCGTGAGCCACTTGCTGTACTCGTGTGGAGGTGGTGGTGCTGGTGCTAACGGCCTGGGAGTGATTGCCATTGCTCAGTGCAGGTGCGGACAGTGGCTCCTTGTGGGTGCCATTCACCTGCTTGGAGGTGGAGCTGTGGGTTTGCTGCAGCTCCGGCTGCTCTACACCATTGACAAAGGTTTTCTTGGTCGTTGTGGTAGTTGTGGTGGTCGTGCATTCAGCATTGTTGCGTACTAAGTGGGGATTTTTTTGTAGAATAAATTATATGAAGAGAAAAGGCAAATATAGGCGAAGATAATTGACAATGCATTGCGGAATAAAATATAGATAAAGCAAATTAAGTACAGCAAGCGTTTCAAATGGATCAGAAACTAGGTTAAAGAGATTTATTATGGAAAGATATCCAGTTTGGGTTCTGTTTAACTTGAAGTTTCCTCGGGAACTCGTCGAAAAGCCTTTAGGGAATTGAAAAATAGGTTTTTTTCGGGAATCTCTAAGTCTTTTCTTAGTAAAACATTTAATATTTAGTAATATTTTCTATAATTTTCTAAAATTTACTAATATTTTATAATATTTTCTGACATTTTTTAATTTTTTCAAATATTTTCTTTATAAATATCCCACCATTAAAAATCATAGATATGTGCATTTAATTCCCATAAACTTGGTTAATTAAAATTTTAAGAATAAAAAGCATGAGGTGTCCAAATAAAAGAAAGTACAACAAGTCCTTCCATTTACTCAGCCACCATTTACTGTTTAATCCAGGCCACGTTCATTTAGCAGGAGGTGCCTCGGCTTCCGCGGCTTCTCCTCCTTCAGCGCCTGCCACAGGAGCAGCTTCTTCACCGCCTGCCACGGCAGGAGCTTCTGCAGCGCCTGCAGCGGCAGTAGCTTCCGCCCCTTCCTTATTTTGGCCACCTGCCGCTTCTTTTCCTTGAGCCGGCGTAGGTGTCGGAATTTGCATGTGGTACGCACAGTCGTCCCGGCAATCCTGCAGCGATTCATATTCGTTCCAAGAGGACATCTTCGGGCAGTTGCTGATCACCTTGAGGGAAAATCAGAGAGCTTTCAGGGATTTCAATAAGAGAAGGGACTGCAAAGGCGCATCATCACCTGGACGCAGTCGAAGATGCTGCGGTGGAAGACGTAAAAGACACGGCGTGGCGAGTGGCAGGACAACTCATGCTTGTACTTATTCTGGATCAAGCAGCCGTGATTCGGTCCTACACAAAGAGGAAGGGAATCAGGAGGAGGAGTGAATCTGAGGCCAGACGATGAACTAGCTCTTACTGCGTCTGGCTAAACCCTGCACGATATGGTAGTAGAGGACGAGGAACAGTAACTCCAGTAGCTTCATGGCGAATCCCACAATCAACTGAAGGTTTTACAGCCGTAACATAATGCTATTTAGTCTTAATTTCCTTATAATCTCTACAAGACCCTGAACTAACCACATTTGAAACGCTTTGAGGCATAAAATCTAAGAGTAGATGGGGAATGTGTGACTTGTGATCTCTTACCGGGACTGGCCAGGCGGCGTTCGCGTCTCTGGACAATGCGATCTTCGATGTACGCGCCTTTGGGTTCTAGTGAGTCGGGGGGGTGGTGAGTATTTACAGAGATTCGGATGAGGGCATGGCCAGAACACCAAGGGATGTGTGCAAACCAAACATGGAATAGTCCAAAAACACAAAAAACAAAAAAAAAAAACGACAACAATCGTACGGAACACATAAGCCGGCCCGGCACCAAGGCAAGAGGGGTCGTCACCTACCTGGAAGCGAGGGAATCGGTGCCGTCTTCAGGCCAAAGCTATACGCTGGCGAGCTGTCCAGCCTGCACTGCTCGGGATGATAGTGACCCGGTGCTGGGAGCCGGAAATAAACAAACAAAGCGGGCAACATGCAACATGCAGCACTACCAAAGGGGAGAGGCAAGCCTTACCTGGTGCATCGGTGGTCACCCGTAACTGCGACTTGGTGCCAAAGGTGTAGGCGGGCGTGGAGTGC
Source organism: Drosophila bocki (assembly GCA_008042715.1). Lineage (NCBI taxonomy): Eukaryota > Metazoa > Arthropoda > Insecta > Diptera > Drosophilidae > Drosophila > Drosophila bocki. Next base: position 7,564 of record VNJY01006664.1, on the reverse strand, counting down.
AGAGTGTGTTTTTCCGGCTCGTACGCGGACGGTGCTACAATGGTGAACATTAAATCGTGAGGTTATACAAGGAATATCCCTTCCCTAGAATAGCTTAGAGCGCTCTAAAACTTGCCTGGAGTATCGGAGACCTGCTCCCGTCCCAGCCGCATGCCGAAGGTAAACGCTGGCGTGCTGCGGTCCACCAGACACTGCTCCGGATGGTAGTCGCACGGAGCCGGAGTCTGGCTAAGGGTCTCCGCGGCCGGACGACCTGCAATGGTGTATGCGGGTGTATGGTCGAGACGAACTCTCTCGGGGGCGTAGTCGCAGGGCGCGGGATGAAGATGATCCGCCTTGGGGTCGTGCTTGCCACCAAAGCTGAAAGCGGGTGCTCGGTCCAGTTGCACCTTTTCCGGCGAGTAGTCTCCTGGAGCGGGGGTCTCGCTGGGCTTGTGCGGGTCGTGGCGGCCAGCGAAGGAGAAGGCGGGATTGTGATCTTGCCTGACTTTCTCGGGGTGGTAATCTCCGGGAGCTGGATTACTATTTTCAACCTTGGTGTCGTACTTGCCGCCAAAAGTGTAAGCAATGGTGTGATCCAAGCGCACCTTCTCGGGGCAGTAGTCACCGGGCGCAGGTGTGTCATTGGAGACTTTGGGATCGTGCTTGCCAGCCATTGAGAACGCAGGATTGTGATCTTGCCTAACCTTTTCGGGGGAGTATGCTCCAGGAGCAGGAGTATCACTTGGCTTAGAATGATCATGACGACCGGCGAAGGAGAAGGCGGGATTATGGTCTTGTCTGACCTTTTCTGGGTGATAATCTCCGGGCGCAGGTGTATTGTTTTCTGTCTTGGCATCATATTTTCCCCCAAAAGTGTAAGCAATGGTGTGATCCAAGCGAACCTTCTCAGGGCAGTAGTCGCCGGGCGCAGGAGTGTCGTTAGAGACCTTGGGATCGTGCTTGCCAGCCATTGAGAATGCAGGATTGTGATCCTGTCTGACCTTTTCGGGTGAATATGCTCCAGGAGCAGGAGTATCACTTGGCTTAGAATGATCATGGCGGCCGGCGAAGGAGAAGGCTGGATTGTGGTCCTGTCTGACTTTCTCTGGACAGTAGTCTCCAGGAGCTGGAGTACCATTTACTATCTTCTCGATATGTTTTCCCGCCATAGAAAAGGCGGGATTGTGATCTTGCCTCACCTTTTCAGGGGAGTAAGCTCCAGGAGCAGGAGTATCACTTGGCTTGGAATGATCATGACGACCGGCGAAAGAGAAGGCGGGATTGTGGTCCTGTCTGACTTTCTCTGGACAGTAGTCTCCAGGAGCTGGAGTACCATTAACTAACTTCTCAATATGTTTTCCTGCCATAGAAAAGGCGGGGTTATGATCTTGTCTGACCTTCTCAGGGGAGTAGGCTCCAGGAGCAGGAGTATCACTTGGCTTAGAATGATCATGACGACCGGCGAAGGAGAAGGCGGGATTGTGGTCTTGCCTAACCTTTTCTGGGTGATAATCTCCGGGCGCAGGTGTATTGCTTTCTGTCTTGGCATCATACTTGCCTCCAAAAGTGTAAGCAATGGTGTGATCCAAGCGCACCTTCTCGGGGCAGTAGTCGCCGGGAGCAGGTGTATCATTGGAGACTTTGGGATCGTGCTTGCCAGCCATTGAGAACGCAGGATTGTGATCTTGTCTGATTTTCTCAGGAGAGTAAGCTCCAGGAGCAGGAGTATCACTCGGCTTAGAATGATCATGACGACCCGCAAATGAGAAGGCTGGATTGTGGTCCTGCCTGACTTTCTCTGGACAGTAGTCTCCAGGAGCTGGAGTACCATTTACTATCTTCTCGATATGTTTTCCTGCCATAGAAAAGGCGGGGTTATGATCTTGTCTGAGCTTCTCAGGGGAGTAGGCTCCAGGAGCAGGAGTATCACTTGGCTTAGAATGATCATGACGACCGGCAAATGAGAAGGCGGGATTATGGTCTTGTCTGACCTTTTCTGGGTGATAATCTCCGGGCGCAGGTGTATTGCTTTCTGTTTTGGTATCGTACTTGCCGCCAAAAGTGTAAGCAATGGTATGGTCCAAGCGAACCTTCTCGGGGCAGTAGTCGCCGGGAGCAGGTGTGTCATTGGAGACTTTGGGATCGTGCTTGCCAGCCATTGAGAACGCAGGATTGTGATCCTGCCTGACCTTTTCAGGTGAGTATGCCCCAGGAGCAGGAGTATCACTTGGCTTAGAATGATCATGACGACCCGCAAATGAGAAGGCGGGATTGTGGTCCTGTCTGACTTTCTCGGGACAGTAGTCACCAGGAGCTGGAGTACCATTTACTATCTTCTCAATATGTTTTCCTGTCATAGAAAAGGCGGGGTTATGATCTTGTCTGACCTTCTCAGGGGAGTAGGCTCCAGGAGCAGGAGTATCACTTGGCTTAGAATGATCATGACGACCGGAAAATGAGAAGGCGGGATTATGGTCTTGTCTGACCTTTTCTGGGTGATAATCTCCGGGCGCAGGCGTATTGTTTTCTGTCTTGGCATCATATTTTCCCCCAAAAGTGTAAGCAATGGTGTGATCCAAGCGAACCTTCTCAGGGCAGTAGTCGCCGGGAGCAGGTGTATCATTGGAGACTTTGGGATCGTGCTTGCCAGCCATTGAGAACGCCGGATTGTGATCTTGTCTGCTTTTCTCAGGAGAGTAAGCTCCAGGAGCAGGAGTATCACTTGGCTTAGAATGATCATGACGACCGGCGAAAGAGAAGGCGGGATTGTGGTCCTGCCTAACTTTCTCTGGACAGTAGTCTCCAGGAGCTGGAGTACCATTAACTAACTTCTCAATATGTTTCCCTGCCATAGAAAAGGCGGGGCTATGATCCTGCCTTACCTTTTCGGGTGAGTATGCTCCAGGAGCAGGAGTATCACTTGGCTTAGAATGATCATGACGACCGGCAAATGAGAAGGCGGGATTATGGTCCTGTCTAACCTTTTCTGGGTGATAATCTCCGGGAGCAGGGGTACTGTTTTCCACCTTGGGATCATTCTTTCCCCCAAATGAATAGGCGGGAGTATGGTCTAGTCGCACTTTCTCGGGACAGTAGTCACCTGGAGCTGGTGTGTCACTCGAGATCTTTTGCACGTGCTTTCCCGCCATCGAGAAAGCAGGATTGTGATCTTGCCTAACCTTTTCGGGGCTGTAAGCTCCAGGAGCAGGAGTAATGTCTGGCTTCTGGTGATCATGGCGACCAGCAAACGAGAAGGCGGGATTGTGGTCCTGCCGCACCTTCTCCGTGTCGTACGCCCCGGGAGCTGGTGTGTCGCTTGTCTTGTGCAGTTCGTGGCGACCGGCGAATGAGAAAGCGGGGTTGTGATCGTGCCGTACTCGTTCGGGACGATAGTCTCCCGGTGCCGGAGTGGAGCTCTCGAGCCGCTGCTCGTGCTTACCGCCGAAGGTGAAGGCCGGCGTGCTGTCTAAGCGGTACTTCTCCGGGGCATACGAACCGGGAGCAGGGGTTTCGCTCGAGGTCTTCGTCTCGGGACGGCCGGCCAGGGTAAAGGCTGGCGTATGATCCAGCCGCACCTTCTCGGGCTGATAGGTGCCCGGTGCCGGGGTGTCGCTGGCCTTAACGAGCTCTACGCGATGGCCAAAGCTGAAGGCGGGCGTCCTGCCAAGCAGGCACTTTTCGGGTTCGTATGCGCCGGGAGCTGGAATAGATAGTGGGTATGGATTGTGTAAAAGATCGGGTGAAAGCTCTAAACTAGGTGCAATCTTTTCTCTGATTTTACCCACCTGGTGTGCAATCGACAACGTCATGCGAGGCCTTTCCTGCAATTGTGTAAGCGGGTGTCGAGTGTAGCCGCGATTTTTCTGGGCTGTAAGCACCGGGTGCTAACAAATATAATCAAAAATAACCAAAAAAGTGTTTAGAAAATGAGAAAACTAGTCAAAAGCGGTAAGGACCCTCACCTGGCGTGTCGCTGACCTGAATGTGCTTGGTTTTTAGACCAAAGCTGTAGGCGGGCATGTGTTCTAGAACAACCTGTTCGGGTTTGTAGGTGCCCGGCGCTAAATGGTGTGCCCAAAATAATACAAGAAAAATCACAAAGCAACTATTATTTGTGCCTTAAACTACATAGAAAGTCAACAAATTTTAAAAAAAGATGTATAACTTACCTGGCGTATAGTCCGGCCGCTGTTCGTGATGCTTGATGCCAAAGCTAAACTCCGGCGTCTTGCTGAGCTTCACCTTCTCGGGGCAATAGGCGCCAGGAGCTGCGAAGGGTACAGAGAACGGCATTAGCTTATCCTTTAGGGACTCGAGGGAAGGAGGAACGGAAAAGCGCAACAATTCTCTATGGATAAATACTGTCCAATTGGGATCGCTTGAGATGGATAGGTGCCTCAATACAGATACGATTACAGTTACTTTGTTTGGGGGGTTGAGAGATATCATATGGGGAATATTACCTGGTGTGCCCTGATCGTGTTGGATTTTAGTTCGTCTACCGAAAGTGTAGCGTGGCGCATTCTTTTTTGATTGCGTGACCTTTTCAGGGCAATAGCTATTCGGAGCTGTTAGTGTTAATAAAACATAAGAAGTTGGTACGGCCGTTTTAGACTAGAGAGAACTACTAAACTAGAGATCTACAAGACTAGGTGAGCTACGACTAAGGGTGAGCTAGAGTAAGAGCATAAGATACAGATACGTTTACAGATACAGAGAGGTAATCAGAAGATAGATAGTTAGTGATGGGTGTGTTGAGAAGTTAGTCAGAGGCTAAGAAGAGGGCCAACACCGGAACGCAACAGTTAGTTGGGTTACCTGGATTGTTAACAATGTACACGTTAACCTTAATGCGAAAGGAATACCGTGGTGCTCGCCGCTTGACCACATCAAGAGGCACCACGCGATAATGGTTGGGACCTGAGTTTTTGATTCATTCATTTGAAAGAGAAAAACGTCACAAATTAAAATCGAATCAATGCAAACAAAAGCATAAACACAAAACAAATTACTGAAACGCTTAGAGAACACATATATATTTTTGTTTATATATACAAACACAGTGTCGTAAGAGCTAATAATAAAAGGAAATTGAACAAAAAGAACATAAATAAAATTATGAAGATAAGTTATAAAGATAATATATACAATATACTATAAATAAATCTACTAAATTTGGCAAAATCTCTACAAAGTAAAACTTTATATAAATAATCCTTCACTTGAATTTATTTTTATAATCCCTCTCAATTTGTAAACCCTATAAAAAATAATAACTAAACACTAAATATACATTTTCTTGTGATAGCTACATTCCATAAAAAGGATATCCACAAGATACGGACCAGGATACAGAGATAGAAATCTACTCAAGCAGTTACTTCTACAAAAGCTACCGAGTTAGGAGTCTGAAGAAGGGAATTAATTATGAAAGAAGAGGTCTAGGCAACTTACGCGCTGCCTGAAGATGAGGTTACACAACTGGCACATGGTTTCAGATGGGTTAATGAGTCGCTTCTATGTACAAGGATGCTCCATGATTGATGAACCTTCTCCACTTGCCCCATCCGCGCATGCAACAAACACCGAAAGCCCAAAACTCGGAACTTCAAATCCAAAAACTCCAACCAATCCAAGTCCAAAAACACCATTCAAACACCACCAGAGATGGAGAGAAGAATATGGGGAAAGGAGCTCCCACTCACCTGGGATCTGGAACTGCTTGAGGCTGGCCGGTTTCTGGCCAAAGGTGTACTTGGGCGTGGCATCGATCACCGCCTTGGCCGCCGGCACCACATCATACTCCCCGGGACCGGGATTGGAGAAACGCGACAGCTCCTTGGGTCGACTCTGGAGGGTGGCAGCCCGGGGATAGTCTCGTCCCTTTGACCGCAGACCCGTAACATTGTATTGGGCTGGACCAGGACCAAAGGTCTCATATTTGCCGCCCAACTTGTGACCAAAGGAGTAGGAGGGTGCTGCCTTCTTCTTGGAGTCGGGCACCTTGCTGCCTGCAAAGTGAAGTTTAGAGGGAACTCGGGAAGAAAGTGGTTAACACTCACCAATCAATGTTGGCAGCTGGACTATAGCTGGACCAGGATTGGTGCTCTCAGCTGCTATCTTGCCTATGCGAACCGTTGGTGTCCAGGGACGCTGCTCCACGTTGCCGCCCATGCTTAAAGGTCTTATGTTGCGAACCCGAGCACAAGGTCCCTGCTCCTTTGGGTTCTTCCCAAGGCCGTCCTAAAAAGAAGTCATTATCAGTGGATATGTTTAATAATAAAACCCAGGCCAGAACCTTCATCATCCTTCCGTGTTATTCAAGGTTAGGTAATTATTTTCCCCGGAAAATGAAATAAACTCTCTAGGCTGACATTTACACGTGTGAATGGCTGATGTATGTATATATAAAATTCTATAGTTGAACCTCCAAATTTGGGTAACCTAATAATCCAAATTCCGCCCTACTCCAACTGCCAGTCGATGACACAAAAATCAATCGTCTGGGTCTTGTTTCGAATTTTCTGGGCCAATTCCGTGAGGCGGCTAATAGAGTCAGGTGTGTAAGCTAACCGACATGCATGGAAAGCCCCTAAAGGAAGGCGGTGTCGGCTGTCACTCTGCCGCTGCTGTATTGCAGTGTAGCTCGTTTCTTTGGGCACCTCTTTGTTACCTGCTTTTCGTTGGCTTTTTCAAGCTTTTGGCGTGAAAGACAAACAACGGCAATAACTTTGCGGTAGGCTTCGTCAGTGTCTCACTTGTGGCAGCAGTGGCAGGGCAACCCCCCAACAAGGCCCTAAACTAATTTAGGAGAAATTACCATTTAGCACGGAGGGTTGAGCATTCATGTTTTCCTCGCTCTCTCGCTCTCTATTCGTGGCTTATAATGTTTAATTTATAATGGTATAAATTGAACATTTCATGTCCTGTCTGACAACTTTTTGGAATTATAATATTTAGAAATAGTTATGGATTTAAAATCAATTAAAATTCTATACTAAATTTGGCATTTTCAACTATATTTATGAAAAGATATTGTTATAGGTTTTAAAACTACCTAAAAATCTGTTTATTTGTTGTTCCTTTTTCTAAAATTTTATAGGGTCTTCCCACACACCGTCAAAGCGCATCTGACATCCGTTGAACAAACGGTCCATAAGGTTTTGCCGTTCCGAATTTTCTCAATTGGCCCTGCATCAAAGCGCATCTAAATGTAACGACCGTTTGTTTGGCGATAGTTAGGCGATAGTTTTTCGGTGCAACTCTGAAAATTTGACCAACACTACGAAAGTGTATACACACTTGGCGAGAAACAAATGAGATATGGAATTTAAAACGTGGCGCCAAAGCTACAAGCATGCCCAAAATAGATGTTGGCGTTTTTTCTGTATATTCTTGCCCCAATATGTCCCCAATTGTTACTATTTAATATAAACCGCCTACCTCTACCTTATTTTAAAGATTTTGGATGCCTATACCACCTATAGACACTCTTCGGGGAATTTGCTCTTTGTTAGAGAAAAATCATTAGAAAAACTAAAATTCCTTGTCATTTAATTCATTTAAATTTATTGCGGATAAA